>JAJNNQ010000249.1:60000-143083 GCA_027886175.1 Phylloscopus collybita
CTCCTTCTTTTACTCCTCTTCTACTCCTCTTTTTAATTCTCTCTTTATCCCTTTTTGTCCCCCCTTTGCACCTTTTACCCTCAGCCGGGGTTGGGTGACACGGATCGGGAATGTTGGGGTTGGGTGACCTGGATTGGGAATGTTGAGGTTGGTGACCTGGATTGGGAATGTTGAGGTTGGTGACCTGGATTGGGAATGTTGGGATTGGTGACATGGATTGGGAATGTTGGGGTTGGCTGACCTGGATTGGGAATGTTGGAGTTGGGTGACATGGATCGGGAATGTTGGAGTTGGCTGACCTGGATTGGGAATGTTGGTGTTGGTGACCTGGATTGGGAATGTTGAGGTTGGTGACCTGGATCGGGAATGTTGGGGTTGGCTGACCTGGATTGGGAATGTTGGGGTTGGTGAAATGGATCGGGAATGTTGGGGTTGGCTGACCTGGATTGGGAATGTTGGGGTTGGTGACCTGGATTGGGAATGTTGGGGTTGGCTGACCTGGATTGGGAATGTTCAGGTTGGTGACCTGGATCAGGAATGTTGGGGTTGGGTGACATGGATTGGGAATGTTGGGATTGGTGACCTGGATTGGGAATGTTCAGATTGGTGACATGGATTGGGAATGTTGGGGTTGGTGACCTGGATTGGGAATGTTCAGGTTGGGGACATGGATTGGGAATGTTGGAGTTGGGTGACCTGGATTGGGAATGTTGGGGTTGGTGACCTGGATTGGGAATGTTCAGATTGGTGACATGGATTGGGAATGTTGGGTTGGTGACCTGGATTGGGAATGTTCAGATTGGTGACATGGATTGGGAATGTTGGGGTTGGGTGACATGCGACCTTGGGAATGTTGGGGTTGGTGACCTGGATTGGGAATGTTCATGTTGGTGACCTGGATTGGGAATGTTCATGTTGGTGACCTGGATTGGGAATGTTGGGGTTGGTGACCTGGATTGGGAATGTTGGGGTTGGTGACCTGGATTGGGAATGTTCATGTTGGGTGACCTGGATTGGGAATGTTGGAGTTGGTGACACAGATTGGGAATGTTGGGGTTGGGTGACATGGATCGGGAATGTTGGGGTTGGGTGACCTGGATTGGGAATGTTGGAGTTGGTGACACAGATTGGGAATGTTGGGGTTGGGTGACATGGATCGGGAATGTTTGGATTGGTGACATGGATTGGGAATGTTCATGTTGGGTGACCTGGATCGGGAATGTTCAGGTTGGGTGACCTGGATCGGGAATGTTGGGGTTGAGTGACCTGGATTGGGAATGTTGGGGTTGGGTGACCTGGATCGGGAATGTTGGGGTTGGGTGACCTGGATCGGGAATGTTGGGATTGGGTGACCCAGCCCCACCCTCCAGATCCCAGTTTGGATCCCGCTCTCCCAGCCCTGCGGATTTTCCCGCCCCTCCCGCTCCGAGGATCCCTGCTCCGGGAGCTGAAGGGCGGCTCTGGAGCATCCCAGGGGCCCCCAGGTTTTCCCGGCGGATTTGGAATTGGATTTGCCGGTCCCGCTCCCAGGGCTGCGGACGCGGAGCTCAGACCCTCCCGCGGCCGGAATTGGAACAAATCCCGGAACAAATCCCGGGAGCGCTTCCCTAATTCCCGCCAGACTCCCTGAGGCCGTTATCTCCGGGGTCAGAGCTGCTCATCCATCCCTGCGGGAAGTGCCACCGGACACTGGGGACACCGGATCCGAGTGAAAACGGGAATTGGGGCGGGAAAAAAAAACCCGGGAAGGTGCCCTGGAGGTGAAATCCAAATTTAAAACAGGCGGGGAAGGTGGTGGGATCCCATCCGGAATGTCCGGGAGAGGGATCGGGAATGTCAGGATCTCCCGCTTTGCGGAGCGGTTCTGGAAATGTTCCGGTTGGGTCGGATCCCGGCTCCGGATCCCGGCTCTGCTCCAGCCTTTGGAACGGGGGGAACAGCCGGAATTCCTCGTTCCGACCGCTCCGGAGGCTGGGGCCTGACGTTCCACGGAATCCCGGGAAGGTTTGGGTGGGAAGAGACCTCGGATCCCCTCCCATCCAGCCCCCAAATCCGTCCCCGTCCCGCCATTCCTGGGAGGGATGAACCTCGGGATTTCCTGGAATTCCTGAGATGGTTGGGGTGGGAAGGGACCCTTCCATCCCATCCCTTTCCAACCCCGGCGCTTCCACCATCCCAGGGTGCTCCAGCCTGGCCTTGGACGCTTCCAGGGATTCCCTGGGAATTCCAGCCCGGCCGGGAATTCCTTCCCAAGCTCCCCTTTCCCAGCGGGAATTCCATTCCCCAGCTCCATTCCCTTGTCTCCATCTTCCTCCCGTGTCCCATTCCCACATCCCGGCTCCGTCCCGCTCCGGGGCTGGAAAAGGGACGCGCGGGCTCCGGAGCGGCTGGAGGAGGCTGGGATCAGGGAAGAGAACGGGATCGGGGTGTCCCCGTCCCTCAGGAACGGCGGGAAAGGCGGAAAACGTTCCTGGCTGAGAATTCCTGGTTGGCCTCCCGGGAAGTGTCCCAGGCCAGGCTGGGAATGGGGGCTTGGAGCAACCTGGGATGGAGGGATGGGATAATGGGATAATGGGATAATGGATAATGGGATAATGGGATAATGGGATAATGGGATAATGAGATAATGGGATAATGGGATAATGGGATAATGGGATAATGGGATAATGGGATAATGGGATAATGGGATAATGGGATAATGGGATAATGGGATGGGATGGGATGGGATCCATGGGATGGAATGGGATCCATGGGATGGGATCAATGGGATAATGGAATAATGGGATAATGGGATAATGGGATAATGAGATAATGGGATAATGGGATAATGGGATGGAATGGGATCCATCGGATGGGATCCATGGGATGGAATGGGATCCATGGGATGGAATGGGATCAATGGGATAATGGGATCAATGGGATAATGGGATGGAATGGGATCCATCGGATGGGATCCATGGGATGGAATGGGATCCATGGGATAATGGGATAATGGGGATAATGGGATAATGGGATAATGGGATAATGGGATAATGGGATAATGGGATAATAGGATGGGATGGGATGGGATGGGATCCATGGGATGGGATGGGATCAATGAGATAATGGGATAATGGGATAATGGGATAATGGGATAATGGGATAATGGGATAATGGGATAATGGGATAATGGGATGGGATGGGATGGGATCCATGGGATGGAATGGGATCCATGGGATGGGATCAATGGGATAATGGAATAATGGGATAATGGGATAATGGGATGGAATGGGATCCATGGGATGGGATGGGATCCATGGGATGGGATCAATGGGATAATGGGATCAATGGGATAATGGGATAATGGGATAATGGGATAATGGGATGGAATGGGATCCATGGGATGGGATCCATGGGATGGGATGGGATCCATGGGATGGGATCAATGGGATAATGGGATAATGGGATATGAGATCCATGGGATGGGATGGGATGGGATGGGATGGGATGGGATGGATGGGATGGGATGGGATGGGATGGGATCCATGGGATTGGAGGTCCCTTCCCGCCCAAACCGTTCCGTGATTCCCTGGAGCTGTGCACAGCAGGATGGGAGGGGGAGGGGTGGGGGAATTTCAGGACATCCCAGGACCCAGAGCCAGAGGATCCAAACCCAGAGGTGCAGAACCAAACCCAGATGTGGAAGATCCAAATCCAGATGTGGAGAACCCAAACCCAGAGGTGGAAGATCCAAATTCAGAGGTGCAGGATCCAAATCCAGAGGTGAAGGATCCAAACCCGGAGGTGAAGAATCCAACCTGGAAGGGCCGAACCCAAATCCAGGGGTGAAGGACCCAAACCCAGAGGTGCAGAACCCAAATCCAAGAGGTGGAAGACCCAAATCCAGAGATGGAGGATCCAAATCCAGAGGTGGAGGATTCAAACTCAGATGTGGAGAACCCAAATCCAGAGGTGGAAGATCCAAATTCAGAGGTGAAGGATCCAAATTCAGAGGTGGAGAACCCAAATCCAGAGGTGGAAGACCCAAATCCAGAGGTGGAGGATCCAAGCTCAGATGTGGAGGATCCAAATCCAGAAGCGAAGGATCCAGTCCAGAGGTAGAGGATCCAAACCCGGAGGTGAAGAATCCAAACCTGGAAGGGCCGAACCCAAATCCAGGGGTGAAGAACCCAAACCCAGATGTGGAGAACCCAAATCCAGAGGTGGAAGACCCAAATCCAGAGATGGAGGATCCAAATCCAGAGGTGGAGGATCCAGTCCAGAGGTGGAAGATCCAAATTAAGAGGTGGAGGATCCAAATCCAGAGGTGGAGGATCCAGATCCAGAGGTGGAGGATCCAGATCCAGAGGTGGAAGATCCAAATTCAGAGGTAGAGGATCCAAACCCGGAGGTGAAGAATCCAAACCTGGAAGGGCCGAACCCAAATCCAGGGGTGAAGAACCCAAACCCAGATGTGGAGAACCCAAATCCAGAGGTGGAAGATCCAAACCCAGAGGTGCAGAACCCAAATCCAGAGATGGAAGATCCAAACCCAGAGGTGCAGAACCCAAATCCAGAGATGGAGGATCCAGATCCAGAGGTGGAAGACCCAAATCCAGAGGTGGAGGATCCAGATCCAGAGGTGCCGGACCCAAACCCAGATGTGGAGGATCCAAATCCAGATGTGGAGGATCCAAATCCAGAGGTGGAGGATCCAGATCCAGAGGCGGAACATCCCTGCGGGATATCCGGCCACGGCACCGCTTCCCTGGCCCCAGTGCCTCCCCCATGCCGGGAATTCCCAGGCTCCCGGATTTTCCCTGCCCCTTTCCCCCCCCCTCGGCTCCTCTCCCACCACCGGCACGGAGCCGGATCCAAACCTGGGCTGAGTGTGGTCCCGTTCTCCCTGCCCAAACTCTTCCCAAAATTCCCACTTTTCCCAGGAAACCCCTCCCCCAGGGCCGTTTTCCGCAGGGTTGATCCCAGTGCCCGGACAGAGCTGTTAACGATCCCTAATTAAATTTCGGGAAGCGCCTGCAGCCGGTCTCTGTTTTCCATCAGGCACCTGCCGGCACTAATGGGCCTCTCCCGGTCCTTCCGTGTCCTCGGAATTCCTGGAAAAGCATCCGAGGCGGCCCTTGCCTCCGGCTGTTCCAGGGATGAGGAGCTGCAGCTGGAGCGGGATCCGGGAAGGGGCGGGGATGTGGGAAGCTGGGACAGGGGTGGGGCAGAATTCCCGGGAATTGTGGAATGGTTTGGGTGGGAATCAATCATGGAATTTTTTGGGTGGGAATCAATCATGGAATGGTTTGGGTGGGAATGATGGAATGGTTTGGGTGGGAATGATGGAATGGTTTGGGTGGGAATCAATGATGGAATGGTTTGGGTGGGAATGATGGAATGGTTTGGGTGGGAATCATGGAATGGTTTGGGTGGGAATCAATCATGGAATGGTTTGGGTGGGAATCATGGAATGGTTTGGGTGGGAATCAATCATGGAATGGTTTGGGTGGGAATCATGGAATGGTTTGGGTGGGAATCAATCATGGAATGGTTTGGGTGGGAAACAGGGAATGGTTTGGGTGGGAATCAATCATGGAATGGTTTGGGTGGGAATCATGGAATGGTTTGGGTGGGAATCATGGAATGGTTTGGGTGGGAATCAATCATGGAGTGGTTTGGGTGGGAATGATGGAATGGTTTGGGGGGGAATGATGGAATGATTTGGATGGGAATCAATCATGGAATGGTTTGGGTGGGAATGATGGAATGGTTTGGATGGGAATGATGGAATGGTTTGGGTGGGAATCAATCATGGAATGGTTTGGGTGGGAATGATGGAATGGTTTGGGTGGGAAGCATGGAATGGTTTGGGTGGGAAGCATGGAATGGTTTGGGTTGGAATCAATCATGGAATGGTTTGGGTGGGAATGATGGAATGGTTTGGGTGGGAATCAGGGAATGGTTTGGATGGGAATCATGGAATGGTTTGGGTGGGAATGATGGAATGGTTTGGGTGGGAATCAGGGAATGATTTGGGTGGGAATCAATCATGGAATGGTTTGGGTGGGAATCAATCCTGGAATGGTTTGGGTGGGAATCAATCATGGAATGGTTTGGGTGGGAATCAGGGAATGGTTTGGGTGCGAATGATGGAACGGTTTGGGTTGGAATCAATCATGGAATGGTTTGGGTGGGAATGATGGAATGGTTTGGGTGGGAATGATGGAATGGTTTGGGTGGGAATCAATCATGGAATGGTTTGGGTGGGAATCAATCATGGAATGGTTTGGGTGGGAATCATGGAATGGTTTGGGTGGGAATCAGGGAATGGTTTGGGTGGGAATCATGGAATGGTTTGGGTGGGAATCATGGAATGGTTTGGGTGGGAATCAATCATGGAACGGTTTGGGTGGGAATCATGGAATGGTTTGGGTGGGAATGCTGGAATGGTTTGGGTGGGAATCAATCATGGAATGGTTTGGGTGGGAATCAATCATGGAATGGTTTGGGTGGGAATCAATCATGGAATGGTTTGGGTGGGAATGATGGAATGGTTTGGGTGGGAATGATGGAATGGTTTGGGTGGGAATCAGGGAATGATTTGGGTGGGAATCAATCATGGAATGGTTTGGGTGGGAATCAATCCTGGAATGGTTTGGGTGGGAATCAATCATGGAATGGTTTGGGTGGGAATCAGGGAATGGTTTGGGTGCGAATGATGGAACGGTTTGGGTTGGAATCAATCATGGAATGGTTTGGGTGGGAATGATGGAATGGTTTGGGTGGGAATGATGGAATGGTTTGGGTGGGAATCAATCATGGAATGGTTTGGGTGGGAATCAATCATGGAATGGTTTGGGTGGGAATCATGGAATGGTTTGGGTGGGAATCAGGGAATGGTTTGGGTGGGAATCATGGAATGGTTTGGGTGGGAATCATGGAATGGTTTGGGTGGGAATCAATCATGGAACGGTTTGGGTGGGAATCATGGAATGGTTTGGGTGGGAATGCTGGAATGGTTTGGGTGGGAATCAATCATGGAATGGTTTGGGTGGGAATCAATCATGGAATGGTTTGGGTGGGAATCAATCATGGAATGGTTTGGGTGGGAATGATGGAATGGTTTGGGTGGGAATCAATCATGGAATGGTTTGGGTGGGAATCAATCATGGAATGGTTTGGGTGGGAATCATGGAATGGTTTGGGTGGGAATCAATCATGGAACGGTTTGGGTGGGAATCATGGAATGGTTTGGGTGGGAATGCTGGAATGGTTTGGGTGGGAATCAATCATGGAATGGTTTGGGTGGGAATGATGGAATGGTTTGGGTGGGAATCAATGATGGAATGGTTTGGATGGGAATGATGGAATGGTTTGGGTGGGAATGATGGAATGGTTTGGGTGGGAATCATGGAATGGTTCATTTTGGGTGGGAATCACGGAGCTCAAAGCCATTTCCATCCCACCCCCTTCCCGCTCTCCCGGATTTTCCCACTTTTCCGCCTGTGCTTCTCCTCCAGGTGGGGACGGCCTGATCCCTCTGGGAAATGTTTTTTATTTTCCCCCATGGATTCTCCTCAGGCTGCTTTTCCCGGCCTTTTCCGCCTCTCCAGGTGGAGCAGGAGGGGCTGGAAGGATTTCCCGCAGCGGAAAAAGGGCAGGGATAGCTGGGGATCTTGGGAAGGAATTCCCGGCCGGGCTGGAATTCCCAGAGATTCCCTGGATCCCCGGGAGTGTCCAAGGCAAGGATGGTGGGACCTGGGATGGTGGAAGCGCCGGGGTTGGATCGGGATGGGATCCAAGGTCCCTTCCCACCCGAAACCATCGCGGAATTCCGGGAAATCCCAAGGCCCCAGGTTCATCTCCATGAAATCCTGAGGTTCACCTCTCCCGGGAATGGCGGGATGGGGACGGATTTGGGGTTTGCTGGATGCATCCAGCAGGAAAAACATCCCGGAGAACCTTCCGGAATCCCGCTCCAGGGATTTCCCAGCCCCGCCTCCTCCCTCAGGCACCGAAATCCCGGGATTTCCAAGCGTTTCCCACATTCTCCCTTCCCCAACCTCCTCCCACCCTGGTGGAAAAAAAAACATTCCCGGGATAACCGGGCTGGGACGTTCCCAAGGGGAGGCAGGAAATCCGGGAATTTGGGGGGGTGGTGGTGGGAATTCCCAGATTCCCGACCCGGCCACGGGGGACAATCCCAGGGTTTGGGCTGGGAAAAATCCATCTGGGAAAAGGGTTTGGGATAAATCAGGGGATGGGAGGGGGTGGAGAAGAAAAAAAAATCCCTGGAAAAAAAATCCTGGCCCGGGATTGGCTGTTCCCACCGGGAGGAGAAGCAGGGATGGAAAAGTGGGAAAATCCGGCTGGAATAGTGGGAAATGTCCCTGTCCGTGGGATGGGATGGGAATGGGGGGAGGATTTGAGGTCCCTCCCCACCCCGAAATTCCAAGATTTCCATCAGGCAGGAGCCTCAAAAAAGCAGCTTGATCCAGGAAAAGGAGGGACAGAGCCGGGAATTTTCCTCCGGATCCTCTCCGGGCTCATTCCCAGCAGGAATTCCCCGCTTTACCCATCTGCCCTGGGTTGGGGGGTGGGAATAATCCCAAAGATTCAGTGGGAAGAGCCTGGATTGGGAATTTCCCCGCAGCTGCTCCCTCCCGGTGCCATTCCCGGGATTCGGCTGCTGTCCGGGACATTCCCAAGGCTGGGAATCGGCATCCCATTCCCAGCCCTCCTCTGGCTGCTCCGACCCGGATTTGTATCCGTGGGAAAAGCAGGGAACGGCTCCAGATGCCGGTTTTCCCGGCCGTGGATCCGGGATGGCGCCGCCGGGTCGGCCTGGAGAAATCCGGCGAATCCCGCTCTGGAATTCCGCGGGGATCCCGAATTCCCTCGTCCTCCTTCTCCCCTCAAACCAACCTGAGCCGATTCCTCTGGGAATTTCCCTCACATTCCCAGGCTGGAAAAGGTTGGGAAAAAAAACCCCAAACCTCTCCAGGATCACCAGATCCAAGCTCCGGGCGAATCCCACTCGGTTTTTCAGCAATTCCCGGGATTCTGACCCCACCATTCCAATGTCCGTCCCCTCTTCCAGCGGAGAAATATTCCCGGATATCTGACCAGAGCTTCCCTGGCACGGCCTGAGCTCCCTCTCCCTGAGTTTGGCTGGATCCAAGGATCCCAGGGATTCTCTGGAATTCCAGCCCGGCCGGGAATTCCTTCCCAAGATCCCACCCCCAGCTCCCCTTTCCCGGTGGGAATTCCAGCCCCTGGCTCCCGTTATCCCTCCAGCCCTTTCCCAAATCCCGGCTCTCCTGGAGCTGCCAGCATTCCCTGGATCCATTCCCTGATCCAGCTGCGCATTCCCAGCTCTCCTGGGATTGGATCCAGCCCCATCCCAGCTCCTCTCCGGGAAGGAATTTTGGGAATTCCCTGGGAATTGGGGACTCCAGGAAGGGTCTCCCTTCCCTTTTCCCACCCCTGAATTCCATAAAAACCCCTGGGGATGGATCCTGAGCGCCCTGGATCCCAGAATCCCGGAAGGGTTTGGGATTTGGGATCCGTGGAGCTCCCATCCCGATATCCCAGGGACACTTCCCACCATCCCGGGGTGATCCAACCCCACCCTCGGGCGCTGCCGGGGATTCTCTGGGAATTCCAGCCCGGCCGGGAATTCCTTCCCAAGATCCCACCCCGAGCTCCCCTTTTCCCAGTGGGAATTCCATCCTCTGGCTCCCTTTATCCCTCCCTCCCCTTTCCCAAATCCCAGCTGTGGGATCCCACGGAGCATTCCCGAGGCTGGAATTCCCATTCCCGGGCCTATCCCGGCTCCCGGAGCAGCTGCCCCAGCTCAGGAATTGGATCCTGGCAGCCGCTCCCGGCTCCGCTCGACCTCGGCCGGCTCCCAAATCCCGGGAGCTTTTCCAGCTTTTTCGGGATTTGCGTCAGCCCGGCAGGGCCTGGAAAAGCTCCCTGGCGCTGGGATGGAGAGGGAAAACTGGGAATGTGGGGCAAATCCCAAAGCATCCCGGGGTTTTCCACGAATCCCAAATATTTTGGGGGGTGCTGCTCTGTTCTGAGCCCTGGAGAGGGAGGAAATCCGGGAATTGTGGGGATCCTGGAATGGTTTGGGTGGGAAAGGGCCCGCAAATCCCAGCCGGGCCTCGGAACAATTCTGGGGATCCAGGGGCAGCCACAAATCCCTTGGGAATTCCGTCCCAGATGGGAATTCCTTCCCAGGATCCCAGTTCCATAGTCCCGTAATCCCGGGATTCCCCCCCACCCCGAGCCGGCAGCGGGATCGGATCCCGGTCTGGAAGCGCCTCTCCCACAGGGAACAACCATTCCCGAAGATCCCGCCGGGATCCGGGGCTGGGAATGGGGGCAGGACATTGATTTCCCGGGATTTCGGGGCCCGTTTCCCTCCCGAGTTTTCCCAGCCAATCCCGACGAATTTTCCGGGTGGGAATTTTCACCAGGAAAGCCTTGGGAAGGAGGAGCCTTTTGGGATGGGGAGGTGGGGATCCTCCCGGGAGGTTGGGATGGAATTCCCGGCCGGGCTGGAATTCCCAGAGAATCCCTTGGGAGCGCCCGAGGGTGGGGTTGGATCACCCCGGGATGGTGGGAAGTGTCCCTGGGATATCGGGATGGAAGATCCACGGATCCCAAATCCCAAACCCTTCCGGGATTCTGGGATCCAGGGCGCTCAGGATCCATCCCCAGGGGTTTTTATGGAATTCGGGGATGGGAAAAGGGAAGGGAGACCCTTCCCTGGAGTCCCCAATTCCCAGGGAATTCCCGAAATTCCTTCCCGGAGAGGAGCTGGGATGGGGCTGGATCCAATCCCAGGAGAGCTGGGAATGCGCAGCTGGATCAGGGAATGGATCCAGGGAATGCTGGGAGCTCCAGGAGAGCCGGGATTTGGGAAAGGGCTGGAGGGATAAAGGGAGCCAGGGGCTGGAATTCCCAGCGGGAAAGGGGAGCTGGGGGTGGGATCTTGGGAAGGAATTCCCGGCCGGGCTGGAATTCCCAGAGAATCCCTGGGAGCGCCCAAGGCAAGGCTGGAACATCCCGGGATGCTGGGAAGCGTCGGGATCGGACCGGGATGGGATTTGAGGTCCCTTCCCATCCCAAACCTCGCCTTTGATCCCAAAATCCTGTCCGTGCCAGCTCTGGGAATTCTGCATCCCGGCAGCCGGGGGAAAACATTCCTCCCCCATCCCGTTCCCGGTTTTCTCCTGGAGGCAGAGCTCTCCCTGGGGAAAAAAAAAAAAAGAAAATAAAAAATAAAAAATAAAAAAATAAAAAAAATAAAAATAAATAAATAAAAAAAAAAGAATAAAGAATAAAGAATAAAAATAAAAAAATAAAAATAAAAATAAAAATAAAAAAAAAATAAAAAAATAAAAAAATAAATAAAAAATAAAAAATAAAAAATAAAAGAATAAAGAATAAAGAATAAAAATAAAAAAATAAAAATAAAAATAAAAATAAAAAATAAAAAATAAAAAATAAAAAATAAAAAATAAAAATAAAAATCGATAAAAAATAAATAAAACATAAAAAATAAAAAATAAAAAATAAAAAATAAAGAATAAAGAATAAAGAATAAAAATAAAAAAATTAAAAAATAAAAGATAAAAAACAAAAAATAAAAAATAAAAAAAATAAAGAATAAAGAATAAAAATAAAAAAATTAAAAAATAAAAGATAAAAAACAAAAAATAAAAAATAAAAAAATAAAGAATAAAGAATAAAGAATAAAGAATAATAAAAAAATAAAAATCGAAAATAAAAATAAAATAAAAATGAAAAAAATTTAAAATAAAAAATAAAAAATAAAAAATAAATAAATAAAAAAAAAAATAAAAAAAAAGAAATAAAAAAATTTAAAAATTAATAAAATAAAAATCGGGAAAACACGGGATTTTCCTTGTTTTGGCTCCTCTGTGTTTGCACCGCTCCGGCTTCCTCCGCATTCCCGGCTCCGCAGAGAGGAGGAGGAGGAGGAGGAGGAAATTCCCAACTCCCACCTTCTTGGCGGCTCCCGGATTCCCGAGGCTGGGAGCCCAGCAACTCCAAAAAAAACCAAAAAAAACCAAAAAAAACCCGAAAACAAACAAAAAAAAATATAAAAAAGCAGTCGGGGAAAAGAGAATTCCCGATGAATTCGCGTCTCCAGGAGGGAAAAAAACCAAACCTGGAGAAGGATTTTTTGCAGCTGCTCCCCCCCTCAGCACTTCTGAATCCCAAAATTCCTGCGGGAGCAGGGTTGGGAATGTCCTGGCAGGTTTTTACCCTCGGGATTAAAAGGTTTTACTGGGAAATTAATTTAAAATAAATAAAATAATTATTTGTTTTTTAAAAAAATAGATATAAAACAATTAATTTTAAATTATTTTAATTTATATTTAAATAGTTTTTTCATATTTAAATAATTTTTTAAAAAAATAATAATAAGTTTTAAAAATTGTTTAGTAAATATTATTTATTTATAAATATAAATATAAATATAAATATAAATATAAATATAAATATAAATATAAATATAAATATAAATATAATAATATAATAATATATTAATATAAACATAATATATAACATTTATTATAAATATAAATATAAATACAAATATAAATATAATAATATAAATATATTAATATAGACATAAATATATATAACATTTATTATAAATATAAATATAAATATAAATATAAATATAAATATAAATATAAATATAAATATAAATATAAATATAAATATAAATATAAATATAAATATAAATATAATAATATAAATATATTAATATAGACATAAATATATAACATTTATTATAAATATAAATATAAATATAAATATAAATATAAATATAAATATAAATATAAATATAAATATAAATATAAATTTATCTTGTTTATAAAAATATTTTAAAATATAAATAAAAATATTTAATTTTAAAAATTTATTGATTTTTTTAAAATACATTTTTTTAAAAATTATTCCAGCCCTGGGTTCCTCATCCGTGGCGTTTCCTTATCCCTGGGAGCCTTGGGAAGGCCCTGTTCCCACAAAAACCCCGGAGCAGGGATCCCCGGGGTGGATTTGCTCCCTCCTGGGTTTCACCCAGGCCGGCTCCGCTCCCTTTTCCCTGGAAAACGGCTCGGGAAGGGCCGGGATCCCAAATCCTCCGGCAGGGATGGGCTGGGAGCAGCCTGGGAAGAAATTCCCAGCGGGAATCCCAGCCGGGCTCTCTTTGGGGCAGGATTTGCTACGCAGGGATTCGGGATCTGGGATTTGGGATCATTCCCAACCCTTTTCCCTCGGAGATTCCCCCAGGATGTTCTGCAGCTTCCCAGAGATCCCAAGGCGCTGGCGTTCCCGGCGTTCCAGGGGATCGGGAGCAGGATCTGGGACTGGGAGCAGGATCTGGGATCAGGAGCAGGATCTGGGATCAGGAGCAGGATCTGGGATTGGAGCAGGATCTGGGACTGGGAGCAGGATCTGGGATCAGAGCAGGATCTGGGATTGGGAGCAGGATCTGGGATTGGGAGCAGGATCTGGGATTGGGAGCAGGATCTGGGATCGGGGGCAGGATCTGGGATCAGGAGCAGGATCTGGGATTTGGAGCAGGATCTGGGACTGGGAGCAGGATCTGGGATCAGGAGCAGGATCTGGGATCAGGAGCAGGATCTGGGATTGGGAGCAGGATCTGAGAGCAGGATCTGGGATTGGAGCAGGATCTGGGACTGGGAGCAGGATCTGGGATCAGGAGCAGGATCTGGGATAGGGAGCAGGATCTGGGAGCAGGATCTGGGATTGGGAGCAGGATCTGGGATCGGGAGCAGGATCTGGGATTGGGAGCAGGATCTGGGATCGGGAGCTCAGAGCAGGATCTGGGATTGGGAGCAGGATCTGGGATTGGGAACAGGATCTGGGAGCAGGATCTGGGACTGGGAGCAGGATCTGGGATCAGGAGCAGGATCTGGGAGCAGGATCTGGGACTGGGAGCAGGATCTGGGATTGGGAGCAGGATCTGGGACGGGGAGGAGGATCTGGGATAGGGAGCTCAGAGCAGGATCTGGGATTAGGAGCAGGATCTGGGATTGGAGCAGGATCTGGGATCAGGAGCAGGATCTGGGATCAGGAGCAGGATCTGGGAGCAGGATCTGGGACTGGGAGCAGGATCTGGGATCGGGGGCAGGATCTGGGATCGGGAGCAGGATCTGGGATTTGGAGCAGGATCTGGGATTGGGAACAGGATCTGGGATTAGGAACAGGATCTGGGAGCAGGATCTGGGATCGGGGGCAGGATCTGGGATCGGGATCAGGATCTGGGATCGGGATCAGGATCTGGGATCGGGATCTGGGATTTCCCTCCTGCCCCCTGCTCCCGCTCCCGGCCAAATTCCCGCCGTGATCCTGAGGGGAAATCTGGGAATCTTCCCAGGATTCCCAGCGGGGTGTGGGTATTTCGGGGCGCCCGTGGATTCCGGATGTCGGGATTGCCGGGTCCGGGCTCGGGATGTTGAGCTGTCCCTGTTCTCCAGGAAATTCCTGGAGCCGGAGGATTTTTGGATCCCACCCGGCGCTGCTGGCGGGGAAATTCCTTTTCCCGGTAATTCCAGGGATCGTCCCTAAAATCCGGGATCAGGTTCTCCTTCTCCTGCTGGAGAATCCAGGTTTCCTCTCGGCCGGATTCCGGGAGCCCCGGCGCACCTGGAATTTTGGGGATTTTCCCAAACTTTGCTGCTGCTTGCTCGGCGTTGTTCCCGAAGGGAGGAATCCAGGCCCCAAATGCCCGGAGTGGAGGATTCCCGGGATTTGGTGCCTCCAGCTCCTCCAAAGCCCTGAGTGCTCCAAAACGAAACAAAACGAAACAAAACAAAACAAAACAAAACAAAACAATAAAAAAAAACCCCAAAAAAACAACGACAAAAAAACCACAAAACCAAAACCAAAACCAAAAGAAAAAAAACAAACAAAAAACCCCCAAAAAAACCCACAAAAAATAAAAAGCAAATAAACAAGAAAAAAGAAAAAAGAAATAAGAAAAAAGAAAAAAGAAAAAAGAAAAAAGAAAAAAGAAAAAAGAAAAAAGAAAAAAAAGAAAAAAGAAAAAAGAAAAAAGAAAAAAGAAAAAAGAAAAAGAAAAAAAGAAAAAAGAAAAAGAAAAAAGAAAAAGAAAAAAGAAAAATAAAAGAAAAAAGAAAAAAGAAAAAAGAAAAAAGAAAAATAAAAGAAAAAAGAAAAAAGAAAAAAGAAAAAAGAAAAAAGAAAAAAGAAAAAAGAAAAAAGAAAAAGAAAAAAAGAAAAAAGAAAAAGAAAAAAGAAAAAGAAAAAAGAAAAATAAAAGAAAAAAGAAAAAAGAAAAAAGAAAAATAAAAGAAAAAAGAAAAAAGAAAAAAGAAAAAAGAAAAAAGAAAAAAGAAAAAAGAAAAAAGAAAAAAGAAAAAAGAAAAAAGAAAAACAAAAGCAAAAACAACAACAAAAAACCAAAACCAAAAAAAAACCCCAAAAAACAAACAAAAACAAAAAACAAAAAAACCCCCAAAACAAACAAAAAAACCCCACCACAAAACCAAAACCAAAACCAAAACAAAAAAAGAAAAAAAGAAACAAAAATAAACCAAAAAAACCCCCAAAAAACCCAAAAAAAGAAAAAAGAAAAAATAAAAACAAAAACAACAAAAAAACCAAAACCAAAACCAAAACCAAAACAAAGAAAAAAAGAAACAAAAAACAAAAAAAAACCAAAAAAAAACACGAAAAAGAAAAAATAAAAAATAAAAACAAAAACAACACAAAAACCAAAACAAAAAAAAAACACAAAAAAAACCACAACAAAAAAACCACAAAACAAAACCAAAAAAACAAAACAACAAATGAAAAAAAAAACCAAACAAAAAACCTCAAAAAACCCACAAAAAAAAAAAAAAAACCAAAAGAAAACCCACAAAAAAAACCACAAAAAAAAAACCACAAAAAAAGAGAAAAAATAAACAAATAAAACCAAAACCAAAAACAAAACGCCAAAAAAAAAAAAAAACCAAAACAAAAAAAATAAAACCACCACAAAACAAACAAACAAACAAACAAAAAAACCACAAAAAAGAAGGAAAATCAACCCAAAAATCTCCGGGAATGACAAAAAACACCCCCCACCCCCCGATCCCAACCCCGCTGCCCTCTCCGGGCCGGGAGCTCGGCGTTCCCGAGGCGGGAATGACTCCCAGCGCTCCGGGATATTTTTAGCATCCGGCTCATGAGTTTTTAATTAAAATTCCATCTCCTCCTGCTCCAGATGGCACCGGCGGCGGCTCCGCGGGTTCCTCGGGATGGGCTGGCTCGGGAATGGTTTGGGAATTTTTGTTTTATTCTGGGATAGGGGGTGGGGTTCTGGTGGCCTGGATTGGGATTCCCGGCGGGAACAGCGGGAAAAATGGGAGCAGCGGGAATAATGGGAACCATGGGAAAAATGGGGACAGTGGGAAAATGGGAACAGTGGGAAAAATGGGAACAGTGGGAATAATGGGAACAGCTGGAATAATGGGAACCATGGGAAAAATGGGAGCAGCTGGAATAATGGGAACAGTGGGAAAAATGGGGACAGCGGGAAAAATGGGAACAGCGGGAAAAATGGGAACAGCGGGGAAAATGGGAGCAGCTGGAATAATGGGAACAGTGGGAAAAATGGGGACAGCGGGAAAAATGGGAACAGCGGGAATAATGGGAACAGTGGGAATAATGGGAGCAGTGGGAATAATGGGAACAGCGGGAATAATGGGAACAGTGGGAATAATGGGAGCAGCGGGAAAAATGGGAGCAGCGGGAAAAATGGGAACAGTGGGAAAAATGGGAGCAGTGGGAAAAATGGGAACAGTGGGAATAATGGGAACAGCGGGAAAAATGGGAACCACGGGAAAAATGGGAGCAGTGGGAATAATGGGAGCAGTGGGAATAATGGGAGCAGTGGGAATAATGGGAGCAGTGGGAAAAATGGGAACAGTGGGAATAATGGGAGCAGTGGGAAAAATGGGAACAGCGGGAAAAATGGGAGCAGAGGGAAAAATGGGAACAGTGGGAATAATGGGAACCATGGGAAAAATGGGAACAGCGGGAAAAATGGGAACAGCGGGAATAATGGGAACCATGGGAAAAATGGGAGCAGTGGGAAAAATGGGGACAGAGGGAAAAATGGGAACAGCGGGAAAAATGGGAGCAGTGGGAAAAATGGGAGCAGTGGGAATAATGGGAACAGTGGGAAAAATGGGAGCAGTGGGAATAATGGGAGCAGAGGGAATAATGGGAACCATGGGAAAAATGGGGACAGTGGGAAAAATGGGAACAGAGGGAAAAATGGGAACAGCGGGAAAAATGGGAGCAGTGGGAATAATGGGAACAGTGGGAAAAATGGGAGCAGTGGGAAAAATGGGAACAGCGGGAAAAATGGGAGCAGTGGGAAAATGGGAACAGTGGGAAAAATGGGAACAGCGGGAAAAATGGGAACAGTGGGAAAAATGGGAGCAGTGGGAAAAATGGGAACAGCGGGAAAAATGGGAGCAGTGGGAAAAATGGGAACAATGGGAACAGCGGGAACATTGGGAACAACAGGAACATTGGGAACAAGGGGAAAAATGGGAACAGCAGGAACAGCAGGAACAGCGGGAACAACAGGAGAAATGGGAACAGCGGGAACAGCGGGAACAGCGGGAAAAACGGGAACAACGGGAACATCAGGATCATTGGGAACAACAGGAACAGTGGGAACAACTGGAAAAATGGGAACAGCGGGAGCAGCGGGAAAAATGGGAACAGTGGGAAAAACAGGAACAGCAGGACCAGCGGGTCAGGGATGGATCCCGGCTGCCTCCCGGGGATGGGGCCGTTCCCACATCCCAGCGGGATGAGCTCCTGGGATCTGCAGGATCAGTTTTCCCGGCTGGAATCTGGGGGATGTTCCCTTTCCCACCCCATTCCCGCAGATCCCGGGAGTTTTCCTGGGTTCCCTGGAGCCCTTCTCCAAAACGTGGGAAGTGACTCCACCGAATAAGGAATTTTCACGGTGGAGGAAAATTCCCAAAATTCCCGCAGCCGGTGCTGCTGGGATGGAGGAAAAGCGAATTCCTGGCTCAGGTGGTTCCCGACTTCCAGAGCTGCTCCCGGGGCTGGGAGAGCTGGGAATGCGCAGCTGGATCAGGGAATGGATCCAGGGAATGCCGGGAGCTCCAGGAGAGCCGGGAGTTGGGAAAGGGCTGGAGGGATAACGGGAGCCAGGGGCTGGAATTCCCACCGGGAAAGGGGAGCTGGGGGTGGGATCTTGGGAAGGAATTCCCGGCTGGGGGGGTGGGGAGGGGCTGGATCCCAGCCCTGTTCCTGTGTCCTGCTGCTCCATCCCAGCTCCCTGCTCCTTCAGCCCAGTTCCCAATCCCAGTTCCCATCTCTCCCATCCCAGTTCCCAATCCCAGTTTCCCATCCCAGTTTCCCATCCCAGTTACCCTCTCTCCCATCCCAGTTTTCCAGTTTCCCATCCCATTTCCCCTCTCTCCCATCCCAGTCTCCCATCCCAGTTCCCATCTCTCCCATCCCAGTTTCCCATCCCAGTTCCCCTCTCTCTCATCCCAGTTTCCCAGTTTCCCATCCCAGTTCCCCATCCCAGTTCCCCTCTCTCCCATCCCAGTTCCCCTCTCTCCCACCCCGGTTTCCCAGTTTCCCATCCCAGTTCCCCTCTCTCCCATCCCAGTTCCCCTCTCCCATCCCAGTTCCCATCTCTCCCATCCCAGTTCCCCTCTCTCCCATCCCAGTTCCCATCTCCCCATCCCCATTTCCCATCCCAGTTTCCCATCCCAGTTTCCCATCCCATTTCCCCTCTCTCATCCCAGTTCCCCTCTCTCCCATCCCAGTTTCCCATCCCAGTTCCCATCTCTCCCATCCCAGTTCCCCTCTCTCCATCCCAGTTCCCCTCTCTCCCATCCCAGTCTCCCATCCCAGTTCTCCTCTCTCCCATCCCAGTTCTCCTCTCTCCCATCCCAGTTCCCCTCTCTCCCATCCCAGTTTCCCATCCCAGTTTCCCATCCCAGTTCCCATCTCTCCCATCCCAGTTCCCATCCCAGTTTCCCATCCCAGTTTCCTATCCCGGTTTCCCTCTCTCCCATCCCAGTTCCCCTCTCCCCATCCCAGTTTCCCATCCCAGTTCCCATCTCTCCCATCCCAGTTTCCCAGTTTCCCATCCCAGTTCCCTCTCTCCCTGTCCCTTTCCCTCTCCCTGTCCCTTTCCGTGTCCCCGCTCCCCTTTCCCGACATGAGTCATTCCCTGGGCCCCGGAGACTCCCGGCCTCCGGCCGCTGCTGCCTCTGGAAAACCACAAATGGATCCGGGCTCCAGCCGGCCCATTTGCTCCCTCCCCACTGCCAAAAATAAACGGCATCGAAAGGGAACAAATCCGGCAGAAATCCACCCAAAATGGCTCCGAAAAAGCCAAAATGCGCTGCCGCCCTTCCGCCGGCCCTGCCGAGTCATTCCCGAAAAGCTCCGGGTTGGGCTTTGCGGGATCCTGATGGATTTCAGAGATTCCCGCGGGGCTGGGGTGGGCTGGGGAGGGAAAGATGAGATGGGAACTGGGATGGGAGAGAGGAACTGGGATGGGGAACTGGGATGGGAGAGAGGAACTGGGATGGGGAACTGGGATGGGAAACTGGGATGGGAACTGGGATGGGGAGATGGGAACTGGGATGGGAAACTGGGATGGGAGAGGGGATGGGGAACTGGGATGGGAAAGTGGGATGGGAAACGGGTGGGAGAGATGGAAACTGGGATGGGAGAGAGGGGAACTGGGATGGGAACTGGGATGGGGAGATGGGAACTGGGATGGGAGAGGGGAACTGGGATGGGAACTGGGATGGGGAGATGGGAACTGGGATGGGAGAGGGGAACTGGGATGGAAAACTGGGATGGGAAACTGGGGTGGAAGAGGTGGGAACTGGGATGGGAGAGAGGGAAACTGGGATGAGAAACTGGGATGGGAAACTGGGATGGGAAACTGGGATGGGAAACGGGTGGGAGAGATGGAAACTGGGATGGGAGAGAGGGGAACTGGGATGGAAAACTGGGATGGGAAACTGGGATGGGAGAGGTGGGAACTGGGATGGGAGAGGTGGGAACTGGGATGGGAGAGGAAAAGGAAAAAGGAGCTGGGATCCAATCCCCGTTCCCCCCCGGGATGCTGGGATAGGATCCGGCATTCCCAGTGTGGGGCAGAGGGGGCAGGAATCCCAATTCCCACCCCCAAAATTCCCAGGGCAGGAGCGGAGCTGCGGGATCCGGGATCCCCCTGGGATTCTCCCGGGCAGGGAGCGGCGTGTTTGGGAACGCGGATCCGCGGGATTCTTCCCAGCAGCAGCAGCTCCTCCGCCTTTTCCCGGCTCCCAGGGAGGCGGCAGCTGCCGCGACAGCTTGTGTTGGATCCGTGTTGGATCCGTGTTGGATCCGTGTTGGATCCGTGTTGGATCCGTGTTGGATCCGTGTTGGATCCGGCTGCTCCCAGCTTGGCTCGGGATGGAGCTGGGGTAAAACGGGAACAGCCTGGCAGCCACAGCATCCCAGAAACGCATCCCGGCCATCCTGAAAAAATCCCAGAAACGCATCCCAGCCATCCTGAAAAAAATCCCAGAAACGCATCCCAGCCATCCTGAAAAAATCCCAGAAACACATCCCAGCCATCCTGAAAAAATCCCAGAAACGCATCCCAGCCATCCTGAAAAAATCCCAGAAACTCATCCCAGCCATCCTGAAAAAAATCCCAGGAAACGCATCCCGGCCATCCCGACGGAATCCCAAAAACACATCCCAGCCATCCCGGCAGACTCCTGGGAAACCAGAACATCCCAACTTTCCCAAAAGTATCACAGGAAACCCTGCAGCCCATAACCCACAGCACCCCATTGACCCTGCACCCCATAACCCACAGCACCCCATTAGCCCCACACCCCATAACCCCACACACCATTGACCTTGCACCCCATTAACTCTGCACCCCATAAACCCAGTGACACCTGTCCCTGTCCCTGTCCCTGTCCCTGTCCCCTGTCCTTGTCCATGTCCCCTGTCCCCCTGTCCCTGTCCCCATCCCAGTGACACCCGAGCCCTGTCCCTGTCCCAGTGACACCCAGGGCCTGTCCCTGTCCCTGTCCCAGTGACACCAGTGACAGCCGGGCCCTCTCCCTGTCCCTGTCCTTGTCCCTGTCCCCATCCCAGTGACATGGGGCCCTGTCCCTGTCCCCTGTCCCTGTCCATGTCCCCTGTCCCCCTGTCCCTGTCCCCATCCCAGTGACACCCGAGCCCTGTCCCTGTCCCAGTGACACCCAGGGCCTGTCCCTGTCCCTGTCCTTGTCCCTGTCCCCCTGTCCCCACCCCAGTGACCCCAGTGACACCTGAGCCCTGTCCCTGTCCCTGTCCCTGTCCCTGTCCCCTGTCCCTGTCCCTGTCCCTGTCCCCTGTCCCCTGTCCCTGTCCATGTCCCAGTGACACCTGGGCCCTGTCCCCTGTCCCTGTCCCCCTGTCCCCTGTCCCTGTCCCTGTCCCTGTCCCTGTCCCCTCTCCCTGTCCCCTGTCCCTGTCCCCTGTCCCTGTCCCCTCTCCCTGTCCCTGTCCCCGTCCCCTGTCCCTGTGTCCCTGTCCCCTCTCCCTGTCCCCTGTCCCTCTCCCTGTCCCTGTCCCTGTCCCCTGTCCCTGTCCCCTGTCCCTGTCCCCGTCCCCTGTCCCTGTCCCTGTGTCCCTGTCCCCTCTCCCTGTCCCCTGTCCCTGTCCCTGTCCCTGTCCCTGTCCCCTGTCCCTGTCCCCTGTCCCTGTCCCCGTCCCCTGTCCCTGTCCCTGTGTCCCTGTCCCCTCTCCCTGTCCCCTGTCCCTCTCCCTGTCCCTGTCCCTGTCCCTGTCCCTGTCCCTGTCCCTGTCCCTGTGTCCCTGTCCCCTCTCCCTGTCCCCTGTCCCTCTCCCTGTCCCTGTCCCCTGTCCCTGTCCCCTGTCCCTGTCCCCTGTCCCTGTCCCCCTGTCCCCTGTCCCTGTCCCTGTGTCCCTGTCCCCTCTCCCTGTCCCCTGTCCCTCTCCCTGTCCCTGTCCCTGTCCCCTGTCCCTGTCCCCTGTCCCTGTCCCCCTGTCCCTGTCCCTGTCCCCTGTCCCTGTCCCCCTGTCCCCTGTCCCCGTCCCCTGTCCCTGTCCCTGTCCCTGTCCCCTGTCCCTGTCCCCTGTCCCCTGTCCCTGTCCCCTGTCCCCTCTCCCTGTCTCCCCTCAGGAATGCTCCCGGACACGGAACCCTTTGGGATTTTCCCGGGAACACTTCGGGAATTTTTTTCCCGGCTCTTCCCGGTCCCTCTGTCCCCACACAGCCCCGGGAGGAGGGAGAGGAGCAGGGAGGGGACACAGGGGGACAAGTGCCACCTCCTGGCCCCAACCCCCGGAGCGGGGGAAGATCCCTCGGGAAGCTCCCTCGGGAGTTAATTCCCTGGAATCTCCAAACATTCCCAACCCCCGGAGCCCCCCGAGGGGGCGGGAGGCTGGAATTCCCTGGGGTGGGAGGGAGGCTGGAATTCCCTGGGGTGGGAGGGAGGCTGGAATTCCCGGAGGGATGGGAGGGAGGCTGGAATTCCCCGGGAGGTGCTGCCGGAGGTGCCGGGACACCTGTGAGGGGACAATTGTCGCTCGTCTCGGGTGACAGCAGCAGCTGTCCCGGGGGCCGGGAAACATTTCCCTGCTCCCGCTGCTCCAGCTGCTCCTGGGCTGATCCCAAAATCTGGGATGGCGGGAAAAGCGGGAATTCTGCCCCCCGTGAGACCCCCCCCCCCCCCCCCCCCCCGTACCTGCAGCTCCCGAAATCAGCGGGACACGGAGCTGCTCCCGGGGCTGGGAAAAGGGAAGGGAGGCCCTTCCTGGAGTCCTGAATTCCCAGGGAAGCCCCTGGATCCCGAAATTCCTTCCCTGAGGGTGGGGTTGGATCACCCCGGGATGGTGGGAAGTGTCCCTGGGATATCGGGATGGAAGCTCCACGGATCCCAAATCCCAAACCCTTCCGGGATTCTGGGATCCGGGAGGCTCAGGATCCATCCCGAGGGGTTTTTATGGAATTCGGGGATGGGAAAAGGGAAGGGAGACCCTTCCTGGAGTCCCCGATTCCCAGGGAATTCCCAAAATTCCTTCCCGGAGAGGAGCTGGGATGGGGTTGGATCCAATCCCAGGAGAGCTGGGAATGCGCAGCTGGATCAGGGAATGGATCCAGGGAATGCTGGGAGCTCCAGGAGAGCCGGGATTTGGGAAAGGGCTGGAGGGATAACGGGAGCCAGGGGCTGGAATTCCCAGCGGGAAAGGGGAGCTGGGGGTGGGATCCTGGGAAGGAATTCCCGGCCGGGCTGGAATTCCCAGAGAATCCCTGGATCCCTGGCAGTGTCGAGGAAAGGTGGGATGGGATCATGGGATAACGGGATCATGGGATCATGGGATGCAGTGGGGTGCAGGCCCGGGGGTGGGGGTGGGTTGGGCTGCAGCTGCAGACGGAGCTCCGGGGCAGGGTTGGGATTTGGGAACTGGGAGCTGCTCCCAAATTTGGGATTTGGGAACTGGGAGCTGCTCCCGGGTTTTGGGGACTTGGGAACTGGGATCCATTCCCAGGTTTGGGATTTGGGAACTGCGAGTTGCTCCTGCGGTTGGAATTTGGGAGCAGGGATCCATTCCTGAGGTTGGGATTTGGGAACTGGGATCCCTTCCCAGGTGTGGGATTTGGGAGCAGGGATCCATTCCTGGGGTTGAAATTTGGGAGCTGGGATGCGTTCCCAAGGTTGGGATTTGGGTTTTGGGAGCTGTTCCCGGATTTGGAATTTGGGAGCTGGGATCCGTTCCTGAGGCTGAAATTTCGGAGCTGGGATCCCCTCCCGGGTTTGGAATCTGGGACCTAGGATCCGTTCCTGAGGCTGAAATTTGGGAACTGGGATCCATTCCCGGGGTTGGGCTTTGGGATCCATTCCTGAGGCTGAAATTTGGGAACTGGGATCCATTCCCAGGTTTGGGATTTGGGATCCATTCCTGAGGCTGAAATTCGGGAGCTGGGATCCATTCCCAGGGTTGGGCTTTGGGATCCGTTCCCAGGTTTGGGATTTGGGAGCTGGGATCCGTTCCTGAGGCTGAAATTCGGGAGCTGGGATCCATTCCCAGGTTTGGGATTTGGGAGCTGGGATCCGTTCCTGAGGCTGAAATTCGGGAGCTGGGATCCATTCCCAGGTTTGGGATTTTGGAGCTGGGATCCGTTCCTGAGGTTGAAATTTGGGAACCGGGATCCATTCCCGGGGTTGGGCTTTGGGATCCGTTCCCAGGTTTGGGATTTGGGAGCTGGGATCCGTTCCTGAGGCTGAAATTCAGGAGCTGGGATCCGTTCCTGAGGCTGAAATTTGGGATCCATTCCCTCCGAGCACCGCCGCCCCTCTGCCGGGGGTGGGGGGGGGGACACCTCCCCGAGCGCCCCCCGGCCCCTCAGCCCCGGGCACAGGGATCGCCCCGATCCCAAGGGATGGGAGCGAAGGGGGTCCGGGCACAGGGATCACTCCGATCCCAAGGGATGGGAGGGAGGGGATCCGGGCACGGGGATCTCCCTGATCCCAGGAGATGGGAGAGAGGGAATGCGGGCACAGGGATCGCCCCGATCCCACCAGGACGGGGGAGAGGGAATCCGGGCACAGGGATCGCTCCGATCCAAAGGGATGGGAGAGAGGGGATCCAGGCACAGGGATCACCCCGATCCCAAGGGATGGGAGAGAGGGGATCTGGGCACAGCGATCGCTCCGATCCCAAGGGATGGGGATCCAGGCACGGGGATCACCCCGATCCCAGCAGCATAGAAGAGAGGGTGGTCTGGGCAGGTTTTTCCCAGTGCTGGAGGAACCGGGCAGAGGGATCGCCCCGATCCCACGGGGATGGGAGACACGGAATCCGGGCAAAGGGATCACTCCAATCCCAGGGAATGGGAGAGAGAATCCAGGCACAGGGATCTCCCCGATCCCAAGGGATGGGAGAGAGGGGATCCGGGCACAGGGATCGCTCTGATCCAAAGGGATGGGAGAGAGGGGGGTCCGGGCACAGGGATCTCCCTGATCCCATTGGATTTGGAGAGAGGGAATCCGGGCAAAGGGACCACCTCGATTCCAAGGGATGGAAGCAAAGGAGATCAGGGCACAGGGATCTCCCTGATCCCACCGGGATGGGAGAGAGGGGATCCGGGCACAGGGATCACTCCAATCCCAGGAGATGGGAGAGAGGGGATCCGGGCACAGGGATCACTCCAATCCCAGGAGATGGGAGAGAGGGGATCCGGGCACGGGGATCACTCCGATCCCACCGGGACGGGGGAGAGAGGGGATCCGGGCACAGCGACCGCCCCGATCCCACCGGGGTGCTGAAGGACAGCTCCGCCCCCTCCCCCTCCCTCCCTCCCCCCTCCCTCCCCCTCCCTCCCCCTCCCTCCCCCTCCCTCCCTCCCTCCCTCTCCTCCGCCGCCGCCGCCGCCGCCGCAGCCGCGCCTGAGCCGCCTCCCCCGGCCGCCCGCACCGCCGTGCCCGGGCGCTGCCGCCATGCCCCAGCCGGCCCCGCCGCCGCGCCCCGCCGCCGCCGCCGCCGCCGCCGCCGCCGCACCATGAAGCGGCAGAACGTGCGGACGCTGGCGCTGATCGTCTGCACCTTCACCTACCTGCTGGTGGGCGCCGCCGTCTTCGACGCGCTGGAGTCCGAGGCGGAGACGGCGGAGAAGCGGCGGCTGGAGGCCAAGAGCCGCGAGCTGAGCCGAAAGTACAACCTGAGCGCCGAGAGCTACCGCGAGCTGGAGCGGGTGGTGCTCAAGCTGAAGCCGCACAAGGCCGGCGTCCAGTGGAAATTCGCCGGCTCCTTCTACTTCGCCATCACCGTCATCACCACCATAGGTACCGGCTGCACACCATTCCCCCCCCCCCGCCCGCCCCAAACACACCCCAAACACACACCCAGACCGCCCCGCCCGGGTCCCCGCGGGCACGGCTCGGTTCGGCTCGGCTCGGCTGGGCTGGGCTGGGCTGGGCTCGGCTCCCCGGGAAGCGCCGGGAAAGCCCCGAGCGGGGAAAAAAAAAAATCGGGAGCTCGGTTCGTGCGCCGCCCGGAGCTTTCCGCCGCCGCCGCCGCCGCCCGCCGCCCGTCCCGGTGGGGTCGGAGCGATCCCTGTGCCCGGATTCCCTCTCTCCCGTACCCTGGGATCGAGGCGATCCCTGTGCCCGGACCCCCCGTCTCCCGTCCCGGTGGGATCGGAGCGATCCCTGTGCCCGGACCCCCCGTCTCCCGTCCCGGTGGGATCGGGGCGATCCCTGTGCCCGGATTCCCTCTCTCCAAACCCGGTGGGATCGGGGCGATCCCTGTGCCCGGATTCCCTCTCTCCCCCGTCCCGGTGGGATCGGGGAGATCCCTGTGCCCGGATTCCCTCTCTCCCGTCCCCTAAGATCGGGGCCACCGGATCCCCTCTCTCCCGTCCGGGCGATCCCTCTGCCCGGACCCCCGTGTCTCCGATCCCGGTGGGATCGGGACGACCCCCTGCCCGGACCCCCTTTCCTCTTATCCCTTTGGATCGGGATGATCCCTCTGCCCGGACTCCCCTCTCACCCGTCCCGGTGGGATCGGGGCGATCCCTCCCCGGTTCCTCCTGCACCGGGAAAAACCTGCCCGGACTCCCTTCTCTTCTATGCCGGGGGGATCGGGGCGATCCCGGTGCCCGGATCCCATCTCTCCAAACCCGGTGGGATCGGAGCGATCCCTGTGCCCGGATCCCCTTCGCTCCCATCCCTTGGGATCGGGGCGATCCCCCTGCCAAGCGCCCCCCCGCCCCCGGATCCCCAATCCCGCCGCTCCGGGAATTCCCCGCGGGACCCTCGGGATCAGGGAATTCCCTGGGATGTCCCCGCGTCGCTGTAACCTCCGAGGGCCCGGACCCCCCTGTGGGACCCCCAGCCCGGGGGAGGGGACAGGGACACGTCCCTATAGGGTCCCATGGGGACAGGGATGTGTCCCTATAGGGTCACACAGGGACAGGGATGTGTCCCTATAGGGTCCATGGGGACAGGGATGTGTCCCTATAGGGTCCCATGGGGACAGGGATGTGTCCCTATAGGGTCCCATGGGGACAGGGATGTGTCCCTATAGGGTCCCACAGGGACAGGGATGTGTCCCTATAGGGTCCCATGGGGACAGGGATGTGTCCCTATAGGGTCCCCACAGGGACAGGGATGTGTCCCTATAGGGTCCATGGGGACAGGGATGTGTCCCTATAGGGTCCCCACAGGGACAGGGATGTGTCCCTATAGGGTCCCACAAGGACAGGGATGTGTCCCTATAGGGTCCCACGGGGACAGGGATGTGTCCCTATAGGGTCCCATGGGGACAGGGATGTGTCCCTATAGGGTCCCACAGGGACAGGGATGTGTCCCTATAGGATCCCCACGGGGACAGGGATGTGTCCCTATAGGGTCCCCACAAGGACAGGGATGTGTCCCTATAGGGTCCCACGGGGACAGGGATGTGTCCCTATAGGGTCCCACAGGGACAGGGATGTGTCCCTATAGGGTCCATGGGGACAGGGATGTGTCCCTATAGGGTCCCACGGGGACAGGGATGTGTCCCTATAGGGTCCCACAGGGACAGGGATGTGTCCCTATAGGGTCACACAGGGACAGGGATGTGTCCCTATAGGGTCCCACAGGGACAGGGATGTGTCCCTATAGGGTCCCATGGGGACAGGGATGTGTCCCTATAGGGTCCCACAGGGACAGGGATGTGTCCCTATAGGGTCCCACGGGGACAGGGATGTGTCCCTATAAAGTCCCACAGGGACAGGGATGTGTCCCTATAGGGTCCCACAAGGACAGGGATGTGTCCCTATAGGGTCCCACAGGGACAGGGATGTGTCCCTATAGGGTCCCCACAGGGACAGGGATGTGTCCCTATAGGGTCCCTCAGGGACAGGGATGTGTCCCTGTAGGGTCCCACAGGGACAGGGATGTGTCCCTATAGGGTCCCACAGGGACAGGGATGTGTCCCTATAGGGTCCCATGGGGACAGGGATGTGTCCCTATAGGGTCCCACAGGGACAGGGATGTGTCCCTATAGGGTCCACGGGGACAGGGATGTGTCCCTATAGGGTCCCACAGGGACAGGGATGTGTCCCTATAGGGTCACATGGGGACAGGGATGTGTCCCTATAGGGTCCCTACAGGGACAGGGATGTGTCCCTATAGGGTCCATGGGGACAGGGATGTGTCCCTATAGGGTCCCACAGGGACAGGGATGTGTCCCTATAGGGTCCCACAGGGACAGGGATGTGTCCCTATAGGGTCCCATGGGGACAGGGATGTGTCCCTATAGGGTCCATGGGGAAAGGGATGTGTCCCTATAGGGTCCCACAGGGACAGGGATGTGTCCCTATAGGGTCCCACAGGGACAGGGATGTGTCCCTATAGGGTCCCACAGGGACAGGGATGTGTCCCTATAGGGTCCATGGGGACAGGGATGTGTCCCTATAGGGTCACACAGGGACAGGGATGTGTCCCTATAGGGTCCCCACGGGGACAGGGATGTGTCCCTATAGGGTCACACAGGGACAGGGATGTGTCCCTATAGGGTCACACAGGGACAGGGATGTGTCCCTATAGGGTCCATGGGAACAGGGATGTGTCCCTGTAGGGTCCCCATGGGGACAGGGATGTGTCCCTATAGGGTCCCCATGGGGACAGGGATGTGTCCCTATAGGGTCCATGGGGACAGGGATGTGTCCCTATAGGGTCCCAGAGGGACAGGGATGTGTCCCTATAGGGTCCATGGGGACAGGGATGTGTCCCTGTAGGGTCCATGGGGACAGGGATGTGTCCCTATAGGGTCCCCATGGGGACAGGGATGTGTCCCTATAGGGTCCCACAGGGACAGGGATGTGTCCCTATAGGGTCACACAGGGACAGGGATGTGTCCCTATAGGGTCCCCACGGGGACAGGGATGTGTCCCTATAGGGTCCCACAGGGACAGGGATGTGTCCCTATAGGGTCCCATGAGGACAGGGATGTGTCCCTATAGGGTCCATGGGGACAGGGATGTGTCCCTATAGGGTCCCATGGGGACAGGGATGTGTCCCTATAGGGTCCCACAGGGACAGGGATGTGTCCCTATAGGGTCCCATGAGGACAGGGATGTGTCCCTATAGGGTCCCACAGGGACAGGGATGTGTCCCCTATAGGGTCACACAGGGACAGGGATGTGTCCCTATAGGGTCCATGGGGACAGGGATGTGTCCCTATAGTGTCCCCACAGGGACAGGGATGTGTCCCTATAGGGTCACACAGGGACAGGGATGTGTCCCTATAGGGTCCATGGGGACAGGGATGTGTCCCTATAGGGTCCCATGGGGACAGGGATGTGTCCCTATAGGGTCCCACAGGGACAGGGATGTGTCCCTATAGGGTCCCACAGGGACAGGGATGTGTCCCTATAGGGTCCCCATGGGGACAGGGATGTGTCCCTATAGGGTCCCACAGGGACAGGGATGTGTCCCTATAGGGTCCCCATGGGGACAGGGATGTGTCCCTATAGGGTCCCCATGGGGACAGGGATGTGTCCCTATAGGGTCCATGGGGACAGGGATGTGTCCCTATAGGGTCCATGGGGACAGGGATGTGTCCCTATAGGGTCACACAGGGACAGGGATGTGTCCCTATAGGGTCCCCACAGGGACAGGGATGTGTCCCTATAGGGTCCATGGGGACAGGGATGTGTCCCTATAGGGTCCCCATGGGGACAGGGATGTGTCCCTATAGGGTCCCCATGGGGACAGGGATGTGTCCCTATAGGGTCCCACAGGGACAGGGATGTGTCCCTATAGGGTCCCCATGGGGACAGGGATGTGTCCCTATAGGGTCCATGGGGACAGGGATGTGTCCCTATAGGGTCCCCATGGGGACAGGGATGTGTCCCTATAGGGTCCCCATGGGGAACAGGGATGTGTCCCTATAGGGTCCCCATGGGGACAGGGATGTGTCCCTATAGGGTCCATGGGGACAGGGATGTGTCCCTATAGGGTCCCACAGGGGACAGGGATGTGTCCCTATAGGGTCCCCACGGGGACAGGGATGTGTCCCTATAGGGTCCCACAGGGACAGGGATGTGTCCCTATAGGGTCACACAGGGACAGGGATGTGTCCCTATAGGGTCACTGGGGACAGGGATGTGTCCCTATAGGGTCCATGGGGACAGGGATGTGTCCCTATAGGGTCCATGGGGACAGGGATGTGTCCCTATAGGGTCACACAGGGACAGGGATGTGTCCCTATAGGGTCCCCACAGGGACAGGGATGTGTCCCTATAGGGTCCATGGGGACAGGGATGTGTCCCTATAGGGTCCCACAGGGACAGGGATGTGTCCCTATAGGGTCCATGGGGACAGGGATGTGTCCCTATAGGGTCCCACAGGGACAGGGATGTGTCCCTATAGGGTCCCATGGGGACAGGGATGTGTCCCTATAGGGTCCCCACAGGGACAGGGATGTGTCCCTATAGGGTCCCACAGGGACAGGGATGTGTCCCTATAGGGTCCATGGGGACAGGGATGTGTCCCTATAGGGTCCCCATGGGGACAGGGATGTGTCCCTATAGGGTCCCACGGGGACAGGGATGTGTCCCTATAGGGTCCCCATGGGGACAGGGATGTGTCCCTATAGGGTCACACAGGGACAGGGATGTGTCCCTATAGGGTCCCCATGGGGACAGGGATGTGTCCCTATAGGGTCCCCATGGGGACAGGGATGTGTCCCTATAGGGTCCCATGGGGACAGGGATGTGTCCCTATAGGGTCCCATGGGGACAGGGATGTGTCCCTATAGGGTCCCCATGGGGACAGGGATGTGTCCCTATAGGGTCCATGGGAACAGGGATGTGTCCCTATAGGGTCCCCATGGGGACAGGGATGTGTCCCTATAGGGTCCCACAGGGACAGGGATGTGTCCCTATAGGGTCCCCATGGGGACAGGGATGTGCCCCTGTAGGGTCCATGGGGACAGGGATGTGTCCCTATAGGGTCCCACAGGGACAGGGATGTGTCCCTATAGGGTCCCCACGGGGACAGGGATGTGTCCCTATAGGATCCCCACAGGGACAGGGATGTGTCCCTATAGGGTCCCCATGGGGACAGGGATGTGTCCCTATAGGATCCCCATGGGGACAGGGATGTGTCCCTATAGGGTCCATGGGGACAGGGATGTGTCCCTATAGGATCCCCACGGGGACAGGGATGTGTCCCTATAGGATCCCCATGGGGACAGGGATGTGTCCCTATAGGGTCCCACAGGGACAGGGATGTGTCCCTATAGGGTCCCCATGGGGACAGGGATGTGTCCCTATAGGGTCCATGGGGACAGGGATGTGTCCCTATAGGATCCCCATGGGGACAGGGATGTGTCCCTATAGGGTCCATGGGGACAGGGATGTGTCCCTATAGGATCCCCACGGGGACAGGGATGTGTCCCTATAGGATCCCCATGGGGACAGGGATGTGTCCCTATAGGGTCCCACAGGGACAGGGATGTGTCCCTATAGGATCCCCATGGGGACAGGGATGTGTCCCTATAGGGTCCATGGGGACAGGGATGTGTCCCTATAGGGTCCATGGGGACAGGGATGTGTCCCTATAGGGTCACACAGGGACAGGGATGTGTCCCTATAGGGTCCCACAGGGACAGGGATGTGTCCCTATAGGGTCCATGGGGACAGGGATGTGTCCCTATAGGGTCCCCACAGGGACAGGGATGTGTCCCTATAGGGTCCCATGGGGACAGGGATGTGTCCCTATAGGGTCTCACAGGGACAGGGATGTGTCCCTATAGGGTCCCCATGGGGACAGGGATGTGTCCCTATAGGGTCCCCCGGGGACAGGGATGTGTCCCTATAGGGTCCCCACAGGGACAGGGATGTGTCCCTATAGGGTCCCATGGGGACAGGGATGTGTCCCTATAGGGTCCCCACGGGGACAGGGATGTGTCCCTATAGGGTCCCCATGGGGACAGGGATGTGTCCCTATAGGGTCACACAGGGACAGGGATGTGTCCCTATAGGGTCCCCATGGGGACAGGGATGTGTCCCTATAGGGTCACACAGGGACAGGGATGTGTCCCTATAGGGTCCCCATGGGGACAGGGATGTGTCCCTATAGGGTCCCACAGGGACAGGGATGTGTCCCTATAGGGTCCCCATGGGGACAGGGATGTGTCCCTATAGGGTCACACAGGGACAGGGATGTGTCCCTATAGGGTCCCCATGGGGACAGGGATGTGTCCCTATAGGGTCCCACAGGGACAGGGATGTGTCCCTATAGTGTCCCCATGGGGACAGGGATGTGTCCCTATAGGGTCCCACAGGGACAGGGATGTGTCCCTATAGGGTCCCATGGGGACAGGGATGTGTCCCTATAGGGTCCCATGGGGACAGGGATGTGTCCCTATAGGGTCCATGGGGACAGGGATGTGTCCCCTCCCTGCCTGGCACTCCCCGCGGTGTCACCACTGTCCCCACCCCCCTCGAGGGTGTCCCCAGCCCTGACCCCACCCTGGAAAGTGTCACTGGGGGTGTCACCCTTGGGAGCTCTCCCTCTGTCACCCCCAATGTCACCCCTGTTGTCACTGCCAATGTCAACCCCATTGTCATCTCCAGTGTCACCTCCAGTGTCACCCTCATTGTCACCCCCAAGTGTCACACCCATTGTGACCCTCATCACACTCACTGTCACCTCTCTGTCACCCCCATTGTCACCCTCAATGTCACCCCCATTGTCACCGCCATTGTCACCCCCAATGTCACCCCCATTGTCACCCCCAGTGTCACCCCCATTGTCACCCCCAAAGTCACCCCAATGTCACCCCCATTGTCACCCCACTGTCACCCCCAATGTCACCCCCATTGTCACCCCCTGTCACCCCCACTGTCACCCACATTGTCACCCCCATTGTCACCCCCATTGTCACCCCCACTGTCACCCCCGGTGTCACACTCAATGTCACCCCCAATGTCACCCCCATTGTCACCCCCCCACCACACTCACTGTCACCTCTCTGTCACCCCCACTGTCACCCCCTCTGTCACCCCTCTGGCCTTTAGGTCACCTCCAGGGGTGGCCGAGGTCACCTGGTGTCCCCTGGTCCCCCCCAAACCCTGAGGGGTGGGGACAGTGAGGGGTCAGTGAGGGGACAGTGAGGGGTCAGTGAGGGGACAGTGAGGGACAGTGAGGGGTCAGTGAGGGACAGTGAGGGGACAGTGAGGGGACAGTGAGGGGTCAGTGAGGGGTCAGTGAGGGGACAGTGAGGGACAGTGAGGGACAGTGAGGGGACAGTGAGGGGACACTGAGGGGACACTGAGGGACAGAGAGGGGTCAGTGAGGGGACACTGAGGGGACAGTGAGTGGTCAGTGAGGGACAGTGAGGGGTCAGTGAGGGACAGTGAGGGGACAGTGAGGGGTCAGTGAGGGGTCAGTGAGGGACAATGAGGGGACAGTGAGGGGTCAGTGAGGGGACAGAGAGGGGTCACTTAGGGGTCAGTGAGGGGACAGGGAGGGGACAGTGAAGGGTCACTTAGGGGTCAGTGAGGGGTCAGTGAGGGGACAGTGAGGGGACAGTGAGGGGACAGTGAGGGGTCACTTAGGGGTCAGTGAGGGGACAGTGAGGGGTCAGTGAAGGGTCACTTAGGGGTCAGTGAGGGGACAGGGAGGGGACAGTGAAGGGTCACTTAGGGGTCAGTGAGGGGTCAGTGAGGGGACAGTGAGGGGACAGTGAGGGGACAGTGAGGGGTCACTTAGGGGTCAGTGAGGGGACAGTGAGGGGTCAGTGAAGGGTCACTTAGGGGTCAGTGAGGGGGACAGGGAGGGGACAGTGAAGGGTCACTTAGGGGTCAGTGAGGGGTCAGTGAGGGGACAGTGAGGGGACAGTGAGGGGTCACTTAGGGGTCAGTGAGGGACAGTGAGGGACAGTGAGGGGTCATTTTTGGGTCACTTAGAGGTCAGTGAGGGGACAGTGAGGGGTCACTTAGGGGTCACTTAGGGGTCAGTGAGGGGACAGCAGGTGACAGAGGCCACCATTCCTAGGGGTCCCACAGAGGTGCTGGAGAGAGTGGAGGGGTGGGATCCATGGGATCTGATCCATGGGATAGGATGGGACCCATGGGATCCATGGGATGCATTTTTCCCATTATCCCCGTGTCAGGTTGTTATCCCAGGGCTGTTATCCCAATGTTTGCCATTCCCATTATCCCGGTGCCATGGTGTTTGCCATTCCCAGGGCCGTTATTCCCACTCTCCAGGTGTTTGTCATTCCCAGAGCCCTTATCCCGGTGTCAGGCCGTTATTCCTGGAGCTGTTATCCCGGTGTTTGTTATTCCCGGGGCTGTTATCCCGGTGTTTGTCATTCCCATTATCCCGGTGTCAGGCTGTTATTCCTGGAGCTCTTATCCCGGTGTTCGTTATTCCCAGGGTTGTTATCCCGGTGTTTGCCATTCCCATTATCCCGGTGTCAGGCTGTTATTCCCAGAGCCGTTATTCCCACTCCCAGGGTGTTTGTCATTCCCAGAGCTCTTATCCTGGTGTCAGGCCGTTATTCCTGGAGCTGTTATCCCGGTGTTTCTTATTCCTGGATCCCGGTGTCGGTGTCAGGGTGTTCATTATTCCCGGGGTTCTTTTCCCAATGTTTATTATTCCCATTATCTCGGTGTCAGGCTGTTATTCCTGGAGCTGTTATCCCAGTGTTTGTTATTCCTGGAGTTCTTATCCCGGTGTCTGTGCCAGGGTGTTCGTTATTCCCGGGGCTCTTTTCCCAATGTTTATCATTCCCATTATCCCGGTGTCAAGCTGTTATTCCCAGGGCTGTTATTCCCGGTGTTTGCCATCCCCAGGGCCGTTATTCCCACTCCCAGGGTGTTTGTCATTCCTAGAGCCCTTATCCCGGTGCCCGGCCGTTATTCCTGGAGCTGTTATCCTGGTGTTTGTTATTCCCACCCTCAGGGTGTTCATTATTCCTGGGGCTGTTTTCCCGATATTTATTATTCCCATTTTCCCGGTGTCAGGCTGTTATTCCTGGAGCTGTTATCCCGGTGTTTCTTATTCCTGGATCCCGGTGTCGGTGTCAGGGTGTTCATTATTCCCCGGGCTCTTTTCCCAATGTTTATTATTCCCATTATCCTGGTGTCAGGCTGTTATTCCTGGAGCTGTTATCCCAGTGTTTGTTATTCCTGGAGTTCTTATCCCGGTGTCGGTGTCAGGGTGTTCATTATTCCCGGTGCTCTTTTCCCAATGTTTGTTATTCCCATTATCCCGGTGTCAGGCTGTTATTCCCAGGGCTGTTATTCCCGGTGTTTGCCATTCCCAGAGCCGTTATTCCCACTCCCAGGGTGTTTTTTATTCCCAGAGCCCTTATCCCGGTGTCAGGCCGTTATTCCTGGAGCTGTTATCCCGGTGTTTCTTATTCCTGGATCTCGGTGTCGGTGTCAGGGTGTTCATTATTCCCGGGGCTCTTTTCCCAAAGTTTGTCATTCCCATTATCCCGGTGTCAGGCTGTTATTCCCAGGGCTGTTATTCCCGGTGTTTGCCATCCCCAGAGCCGTTATTCCCACTCCCAGGGTGTTTGTCATTCCCAGAGCCGTTATCCCGGTGTCAGGCCGTTATTCCAGGGCTGTTATCCCGGTGTTTGTTATTCCCGGGGCTGTTATCCCGGTGTTTGTCATTCCCATTATCCCGGTGTCAGGCTGTTATTCCAGGGTTGTTATCCCGGTGCTTGTCATTCCCATTATCCCGGAGTCAGGCCGTTATTCCAGGGCTGTTATCCCGGTGTTTCTTATTCCTGGATCTCGGTGTCGGTGCCAGGGTGTTCATTATTCCCGGGGTTCTTTTCCCAATGTTTGTCATTCCCATTATCCTGGCGTCAGATTTTTATTCCCAGGGCTGTTATCCCGGTGTTTGTCATTCCCATTATCCCGGTGTCAGGTGCCAGGGTGTTCATTATTCCCAGGGCTCTTTTCCCAAAGTTTATCATTCCCATTATCCCGGTGTCAGGGTGTTTGCTATTCCCAGAGTTGTTATTCCCACTCCCAGGGCGTTTGTTATTCCCGGAGCTCTTATCCCGGTGCCAGGCTGTTATTCCCGGAGCTGTTATCCCGGTGTTTGTTATTCCCGGAGCTGTTATCCCGGTGTTTGTTATTCCCACCCTCAGGGCGTTCTTTATTCCCAGGGCTCTTATCCAGGTGTTTGTTAATCCCATTATCCTGGTGCTTGCCATTCCCATTATCCCATTATCCCATTATCCCATTATCCCATTATCCCCTTATCCCCTTATCCCATTATCCCGGTGTTTATTGTTCCCATTACCCCGGTGTTTGCCACTCTTATTATCCCATTATCCCTGTGTTTACTATTCCCATTATCCCAGTATTTATTATTCCTGTTATCCTGTTGTTTGTCATTCCCATGATCCTGGTGTTTGTAATTTCCATTATCCCGTTATCCCGATGTTTGTCATTCCCTATCCCGGTGTTTACTATTCCCATTATCCTGTTATCCCAGTGTTTGCCATTCCCATCATTCCTGTTATCCCGGTGTTTACTATTCTCATTATCCCAGTGTTTGCCATTCCCGTTATTCCAATTATCCCGGTGTTTACTATTTCCATTATTCCCATGATCCCGATGTTTGCCTTTCCCATTATCCCATTATCCCAATGTTTGTCATTCCTGTTACTCCCATGATCCTGTTCTTTGCCATTCCCATTATTCCCATGATCCCTGATGTTTACTATTCCCATTATCCCAATATTTGTAATTCCCATTATCCCATGATCCTGGTGTTTGACATTCCCATTATCGCATTATCCTGGCACTGGCCATTCCCGTTATTCCTGTTATCCCGGTGTTTGCCATTCCCGTTATCCCATTATCCCGGTGTTTGCCATTCCCATCATCCTGGTGTTTACTATTCCCGTTATCCCTGTGTTTGCCATTCCCGTTATTCCCGTTATTCCCGTTATCCCGGTGTCTACTATTCTCATTATCCCATTATCCCGATATTTGTCATTCCCATTATCCCATTATCCTGACATTTGCCATTCCCATTATCCCATTATCCCGGCGTCTGCCGTTCCTGTTATTCCCATTATCCCGGTCTTTGCCATTCCCATGATCCCGCTGTTTACTATTCCCATTATCCCGGTGTTTGCCATTCCCATTATTCCCATTATCCCGGTCTTTGCCATTCCCATGATCCCAGTGTTTGCCATTCCCGTTATTCCTGTTATCCCGGTGTTTACTGTTCCCATTATCCCATTATCCTGATATTTGTCATTCCCATTATCCCATTATCCGAGTGTTTGTCATTCCCATTATTCCCATGATCCTGACGTTTGCCATTCCCGTTATCCCTGTGTTTACTATTCCCGTTATTTCCATTATCCCGATATTTGTCATTCCCATTATCCCATTATCCCGGTGTTAGCCATTCCCGTTATTCCCATGATCCCGGTGTTTCCTGTTCCCGTTATTCCTGTTATCCCGGTGTTTCCCATTCCCGTTATTCCTGTTATCCCGGTGTTTACTATTCCCATTATCCCATGATCCCACTGTTTACTATTCCCGTGATCCCGGTGTTTGTCATTCCCGTTATTCCAATTATCCCGGTGTTTACTATTCCCATTTATTCCCATTATCCCGGTGTTCGCTATTCCCATGATCCCAGTGTTTGTCATTTCCCTGATCCCATTATCCCGGTGTTTACTATTCCCCTTATCCCGGTGTTTGCCATTCCCGTTATTCCTGTTATCCCGGTGTTTACTATTCCTGTTATTCCCATGATCCTGGTGTTTACTATTCCCACTATTCCCATTATCCCACTGTTTGCCATTCCCATTATTCCCCTTATCCCACTGTTTACTATTCCCGTTATCCCATTATCCCGATATTTGTCATTCCCATTATCCCGACATTTGTCATTCCTGTTATTCCAATTATCCCGGTGTTTACTATTCCCATTATCCCATTATCCCAATATTTGTCATTCCCATTATCCCATTATCCCGGTGTTTGCCATTCCCGTTATTCCCGTTATCCCGGTCTTTGCCATTCCCATTATTCCCATGATCCCGGCGTTGGCCATTCCCATTATCCAGAAAAGCCCTGGACTGGGAATCTCCGGCGGGATCCCAGCCCATCCCGAGGATCCTGGAACGCCGGAGAGGGACCGGGATCCGCTGGGATCCGCCGGGATCCGCTGGGATCTGCCGGGATCCGCCCCAAGGGACGCTGGCGGCGGGCAGGGATCGGGATCCCGCATCCCAAAAAAAGAATCCCTGCTGCTCCAAAACCTTCAATGCTGGGAGCCGGGATCCAGCCGGGATCCAGCCGTTTTGGGATGGGAATCCCGGGAATTCCGGCCGGGAATTCCCGAGGGAAGAGCGGCTCTCCCTGCCCCCAGCCCGGAATTCCCTGGAATTCCGTGGGAATTTGGGCAAGAGGCCGGGACATCCAGATGTTTGGGGGTTTTTTTGGGAAGATTTCGGTTTTTCCCGGAAAACCCCGCGGTTTGGGATCAGCGGAGACCCCGCCCCCCAAATCCCGGGAAAAAGGGGGGGTGGAGACTCCCGCTATTCCCACGGAACTGGATTTTCCAGGGGGGGAAAAAAAAACCCCCAAAAAAACCGGGATTTTCCCAGGAATTCTCCCCCTCCTCGCAGGGAAAAGCCGGGCTGGGATCGGGAAGCAGCTCCCGAGATCCCAGCGGGACGGGGGGAGGGAATTCTGGGATCCGCTGGGAGAAGTTCCCATCCCTTTGGGGGGTTTGGGGGTTTTTTTTGTTTTTTTGGTTTTTTTCCCTTTATCCATGAAAAAAAAAAAAAAAAGCGGGAGAAGCTTTCCCGCGGCTCCCGAGAAATTCCAGAGGCGGGGATGTCCCCCAGGGGCGGGGGGAGGGTGGCGGTGTCCCTTTGTCACCTCCGGCTCCGGATGGCTCCCAAAAATCCCCATCCCAAAAAAAAAAAAAAAAAAATCCCGAAAATTCCTATCCCAAAAAAAACCCCAAAACCGATCCTGAAAATCCCCATCCCAAAAAAAAAAACCTAAACCCGATCCCAAAAATCCCCATCCCAAAAAAAAACCCCAAACCCGATCCCGAAAATCTCCATCCCAAAAAAACCCCAAAACTGATCCCGAAAATCTCCATCCCAAAAAAACCCCCAAAACCGATCCCAAAAATCCCCATCCCAAAAAAACCAAACCCGATCCCAAAAATCCCCACCCCCCCAAAAAAAAAAAGATCCCGAAAATCTCCATCCCAAAAAAACCCCCACAAACTAATCCCAAAAATCCCCATCCAAAAAAAACCCTAAACCGATCCTAAAAATCCCCATCCCCCAAAAATCCAGATCCCAGAAAACCCGCTCCCAAAAATCCTGATCCCAAAACCCCCGATCCCAAAAAACCGATCCCAGAAAACCCGCTCCCCAAAAACCCCAATCCCAAAACCACCCGATCCTAAAAATCCCCATCCCCAAAGCCCCGATCCCAAAAATTTCCATCCCCCAAAAAAACCCGATCCCAAAACCCTGATCCCCAAAACTCCGATCCCAAAAACCCCCGATCCCAAAACCCCGATCCCAAAAACCCCATCCCAAAACCCCGATCCCAAAACCCCGATCCCAAAAACCCCCATCCCAAAAAACCCCCGATCCCAAAAACCCCCGATCCCAAAACACCTGATCCTAAAAACCCCCAATCCCAAAAACCCCCGATCCCAAAACCCCCGCTCCCAAAAATCCCGATCCCAAAAACCCTGATCCCAAAAATTCCCCGATCCCAAAACCCCGATCCCAAAAATCCCCATCCCAAAAAACCCCCAATCCCAAAACCCCCAATCCCAAAAACCCCCGATCCCAAAACCCCGATCCCAAAATCCCCTGATCCCAACCCCCCGCTCCCGCCCCGCCCCCCGCGCGCAGAGGAGCAGGTGGCAGCTGCCACCGCGGTGTCACCATCTGTCACCGCCGCCACCCGCCCGGGAGGGGACCGGGGCCTCCTGTCCCCGTTTGTCACCTCCTGTCCCTTCCTGTCACCTCCTGTCCCTCTGTCCCTCTGTCCCTCTGTCCCCCATGTCACCTACTGTCCCACTCCTGTCCCTTCCTGTCCCTTCCTGTCCCCTCCTGTCCCCTCCTGTCCCACTCCTGACCCCTCCTGTCCCACTCCTGTCCCCTCCTGTCACCTCCTGACCCCTCCTGTCCCACTCCTGTCCCCTCCTGTCACCTCCTGTCCCCTCCTGTCCCACTCCTGTCACCTCCTGTCCCCCCATGTCCCCTCCTGTCCCCTCCTGTCCCCTCTGTCCCCCATGTCCCCTCCTGTCCCCTCCTGTCCCCTCCTGCCCCCGTTTGTCACCCCACTTGTCCCCTTCTGTCACCCCTGGCCTGTCCCCCTTCCCCTCCTATCCCTCTCTGTCCCCTCTGTCCCTCTGTCCCCTCTGTCCCCCTCTATCCCTCTGTCCCTCTGTCCCCTCTGTCCCTCTGTCCCCCTCTATCCCTCTGTCCCCTCTATCCCTCTGTCCCCTCTGTCCCTCTGTCCCTCTGTCCCCCTCTATCCCTCTGTCCCCCTGTCCCCTCTGTCCCCTCTATCCCTCTGTCCCCCTGTCCCCTCCGTCCCCTCTGTCCCTCTGTCCCCCTGTCCCCCTGTCCCTCTGTCCCCTCTGTCCCTCTGTCCCCTCTGTCCCCTCTGTCCCCCTCTGTCCCTCTGTCCCTCTGTACCTCTGTCCCCCTGTCCCTCTGTCCCTCTGTCCCTCTGTCCCCCTGTCCCCTCTGTCCCTCTGTCCCTCTGTCCCTCTGTCCCCTCTGTCCCTCTGTCCCTCTGTCCCTCTGTCCCTCTCTGTCCCTCTGTCCCCTCTGTCCCCTCTGTCCCCTCTGTCCCTCTGTCCCCTCTGTCCCTCTGTCCCTCTGTCCCCTCTGTCCCTCTGTCCCCCTGTCCCTCTGTCCCCTCCGTCCCCTCTGTCCCTCTGTCCCTCTGTCCCCTCTGTCCCCCTCTGTTCCCTCTGTCCCTCTGTCCCTCTGTCCCTCTCTGTCCCGGGAAGGGTTTGGGGACATCAAGAGGGATTTGGGGACATCGGGAAGGGTTTGGGGACATCAGGAGGGGTTTGGGGACATCAGGAGGGGTTTGGGGACATCGGGAGTGGTTTGGGGACATCAGGAGGGGTTTGGGGACATCGGGAGGGGTTTGGGGACATCAGGAAGGGTTTGGGGACATCGGGAGGGGTTTGGGGACATCAGGAAGGGTTTGGGGACATCAGGAGGGGTTTGGGGACATCGGGAAGGGTTTGGGGACATCAGGAGGGGTTTGGGGGACATCAGGAAGGGTTTGGGGACATCGGGATGGGTTTGGGGACATCGGGAGGGGTTTGGGGACATCGGGAAGGGTTTGGGGACATCGGGAGGGGTTTGGGGACATCAGGAGGAGTTTGGGGACATCGGGAGGAGTTTGGGGACATCAGGAGGGGTTTGGGGACATCGGGAAGGGTTTGGGGACATCAGGAGGGATTTGGGGACATCAGGAGGGGTTTGGGGACATCGGGAGGGGTTTGGGGACATCGGGAGGAGTTTGGGGACATCGGGAGAGGTTTGGGGACATCAGGAAGGGTTTGGGGACATCGGGAGAGGTTTGGGGACATCGGGAAGGGTTTGGGGACATCAGGAAGGGTTTGGGGACATCGGGAGGGGTTTGGGGACATGGGGAGGGGTTTGGGGACAGATCTGAGGACAGAGGGAACACTTTGGGGACAGCGCTGTCACCCCCTGCAGGCCGCGGTGCCATCAAAGGCACCGAACTCCCTGGATTTGGGGAAAACTCAGGGAATTTTTATTTTTTTTTGGGAATTGCTGGGAGCGGTTTGGAATCTCGCCCCTCCCCCCCTTTCCATCCCTTGGGGACATTTCCTGTTCCCATTCCAGAAAAAAAAAAAAACCAAAAAAAAATCCCAAAAAAACCCCAAAATTCCCTGGAAACTGCTTGGAATCCGCCGGGATGGGAGGGAGAAAAATCCCGGCCGAAATTCCAGGGGTTGGAATTCCTCCCAAACCCCTCCAGACATTCCCCTTCCACCAAAAAAAAAAACCCAAAAAACCCCAAAACCCAAAAAACCCCAAAACCCCAAAAAACCCAAAACCCCAAAAAACCATTTCCATGGAAATCTCTTGGAACTCAGGAACGGGATTTGGAATCAACAAATTCCAAAGGGGGGGGGGAGGGGAAATTCCGAAATTCCAGGAGTTCCGCCCAAACCCCTCTGGACATTCCCGTTCCACCAAAAAAAAAAAACCCCAAAAAATCCCAAAAAACCCAAAAATCCTCGGTGGCACCTCCCGACCCATCCAGGGGCTCTGGAACTGCCAGAGGGAAAGGGGGGGAAAATTCCCGGAATTCCCATCCCCCTCCTGGGTTGTTTTTTTCCCGGGAAAGCCATCCCGGGAATTGTCGGAGTCTCCAAACCCCGGGAATTTGTTGGAGGGCACGGCCGGAAAACCGGGATCGCTCCGGGATCCAGCACCTTTTCCTGGGGCAATTCCGAGTTCTTCTGGTTTTTTTTTCCCTCGGGATGATTCCATCCCTCGGGATCCTCCCTCTCCCATCCCCCTCTGCCATCCAGGCCATAAATTCCCGGTTTTTTTTGGTTTTGTTTTTTTTTTTTTTTTTTTTCCATCCAGCCGTTAATTCCCCGCTCCCGGCCTTTAATTCCCAGCAAATCCCGGGAATGAGGCCGAGGTCAGGGCCGGGAAAAGCAAATCCTGGGTTTCTGCGGGTTCGGGAGTTGTTTTTTCCTGATTTTTCCCGATTTTTTCCTGATTTTTCCCGATTTTTCCCCAGCGCTGGGGCCGGAGGATTCGGCCGGGGGTGGATCCGAGAGGCTGGGATGGGATTTCTGGGATGGATGGGATCAGATCCGGCTTCCTGTCCTGCATCGGCGTTCCCACCCTGTATCCCATATCCCATATCCCACATCCGACATCCCATATCCCATATCCCATATCCCATATCCCATATCCCAAATCCCACATCCCACATCCCACATCCCACATCCCATATCCCAAATCCCACATCCCACATCCCACATCCCACATCCCACATCCCATATCCCACATCCCATATCCCACATCCCAAATCCCACATCCCACATCCCACATCCCAAATCCCACATCCCACATCCCACATCCCACATCCCATATCCCACATCCCATATCCCACATCCCACATCCCACATCCCAAATCCCAAATCCCACATCCCACATCCCACATCCCAAATCCCAAATCCCATATCCCACATCCCATATCCCACATCCCACATCCCACATCCCAAATCCCAAATCCCATATCCCACATCCCATATCCCATATCCCAAATCCCAAATCCCACATCCCACATCCCACATCCCACATCCCATATCCCACATCCCAAGTCCCAAATCCCAAATCCCACATCCCATATCCCACATTCCCACCCCATATCCCCATCCCAAATCCCATATCCCAAATCCCATATCCCACACCCCCATCCCTGGGATCCCTCGGGATCCTGCCCGGGGCCGGGGTCTCTTTCCCCTTTTCCAGGGGTCTCACATCCCCCACCCTGGGATGCTCCGGGCAGGAATTCCTGGCCCGGACCCGGATCCCTTTTCCCGGGAAGTCCCCGGCCACCCCTCCCCGCCCATTTGGGGACCCGGACCCATCCCAAATTCCCGGAGGGAATTTTTTTAATTCCCGCTGCAGCCAAGAACAGCAGGAACACCCCCTCCCCCCTGTGCCCCCCCATTCCCAGCCCCATTCCCGGGGTATCCAGGGGCTCCCGAGCCCCCTTCCCGCTGCGGGACCCCCCCGGTTTTTCCAGGGAGAGGGAAGGGCCTGGCCGGGCCCCAGGATCCAAGGGAAAATCGCCGGGTTTGGCACAAACAGGGAGCTTGGCCGGCGCCGGGATTTTCCATGACTCCATCCCGACCCCCCCAGCCCGGCTGCGGGAGGCGCTGGAAGGGGCCGGGGGAGGGATGGGGCACCCCCCACATCCCGAATCCCAAATCCCAAATCCCACATCCCAAATCCCATATCCCACATCCCACATCCCACATCCCACATCCCATATCCCATATCCCATACCCATATCCCATATCCCACATCCCACACCCCATATCCCACATCCCAATGCCCACAGCCCATATCCCACATCCCATATCCCACATCCCCATCCCATCCCACATCCCCATCCCACATCCCAAATCCCACACCCAAATCCCATATCCCACACCCACCCACACCATCCCACATCCCACATCCCACACCCAACCCCACCCCAAATCCCACATCCCAATCCCACATCCAAATCCACATCCCCCACATCCCACATCCCACATCCCACATCCCATATCCCACATCCCACATCCCATATCCCACATCCCATATCCCACATCCCACATCCCACATCCCACATCCCATATCCCACATCCCATATCCCACATCCCACATCCCATATCCCACATCCCATATCCCACATCCCACATCCCATATCCCACATCCCAAATCCCCCATCCCATATCCCACATCCCAAATCCCACATCCCATATCCCATATCCCACATCCCACATCCCATAATCCCACATCCCACATCCCACATCCCAAATCCCATATCCCACATCCCAAATCCCATATCCCACATCCCACATCCCAAATCCCACATCCCACATCCCATATCCCACATCCCACATCCCATATCCCACATCCCACATCCCACATCCCATATCCCATATCCCACATCCCATATCCCACATCCCACATCCCATATCCCATATCCCACATCCCATATCCCACATCCCACATCCCATATCCCACATCCCACATCCCATATCCCACATCCCATATCCCACATCCCACATCCCATATCCCACATCCCAAATCCCCCATCCCATATCCCACATCCCAAATCCCACATCCCATATCCCATATCCCACATCCCACATCCCATATCCCACATCCCACATCCCACATCCCAAATCCCATATCCCACATCCCAAATCCCATATCCCACATCCCACATCCCAAATCCCACATCCCACATCCCACATCCCATATCCCATATCCCACATCCCATATCCCACATCCCACATCCCATATCCCATATCCCACATCCCATATCCCACATCCCACATCCCATATCCCACATCCCATATCCCATATCCCACATCCCACATCCCATATCCCACATCCCACATCCCATATCCCACATCCCACATCCCATATCCCACATCCCATATCCCATATCCCACATCCCATATCCCACATCCCACATCCCACATCCCACATCCCATATCCCACATCCCACATCCCACATCCCACATCCCATATCCCACATCCCAAATCCCACATCCCACATCCCACATCCCATATCCCACATCCCAAATCCCACATCCCACATCCCACATCCCATATCCCACATCCCACATCCCACATCCCACATCCCACATCCCACATCCCACATCCCACATCCCACATCCCACATCCCAAATCCCACATCCCACATCCCACATCCCACATCCCATATCCCACATCCCTGGGATCCAAATCCCTTTGGGAATGATCGGGAATTTGGGGAGGGCTGTGGGAATAAAGGGGGAGCTCAGGATCCGGCCCCATATCCACCCCCCACACCCCAATCCCACTGGGAATGGGGGATCCTGGGGGTCCCGGATCCTTGGGATCCTGTGGGGGATCCCAGATTGTTCCAGGCCCTCCATGGAAGGAGATCCCTCATTCCCGGGGAGGGGGGAAATGTGGGAGAAGAGGGAGATGGAGCAGAGGGGATCTGGGGGTGTGGGAGGAGAGAGGGATGGAGGGACGGATGGACATGGAGGGATGGATGGATGGATGGACATGGAGGGATGGATGGACATGGAGGGATGGATCCAGGGATGGGTGGATCCAGGGATGGATGGATCCAGGGATGGATGGATGGATGGATGGACATGGAGGGATGGATGGACACGGAGGGATGGATCCAGGGATGGGTGGATCCAGGGATGGATGGATCCAGGGATGGATGGATGGATGGATGGACATGGAAGGATGGATGGACATGGAGGGATGGATCCAGGGATGGGTGGATCCAGGGATGGATGGATCCAGGGATGGATGGATGGATGGATGGACATGGAGGGATGGATCCAGGGATGGGTGGATGGATGGACATGGAGGGATGGATCCAGGGATGGATGGATGGATGGATGGATGGACATGGAGGGATGGATCCAGGGATGGATGGATGGATGGACGTGGAGGGATGGATCCAGGGATGGACGGATGGATGGACATGGAGGGATGGATCCAGGGATGGATGGACATGGAGGGATGGATCCAGGGATGGATGGATGGATGGATGGATGGACATGGAGGGATGGATCCAGGGATGGATGGATGGATGGATGGATGGATGGACGTGGAGGGATGGATCCAGGGATGGACGGATGGATGGACATGGAGGGATGGATCCAGGGATGGATGGACATGGAGGGATGGATCCAGGGATGGATGGATCCAGGGATGGATGGATGGATGGATGGATGGATGGACATGGATGGATGGATGGATGGATGGACATGGAGGGATGGATGGATGGATGGATGGATGGACGGATGGATGGACATGGAGGGATGGATCCAGGGATGAATGGACATGGAGGGATGGATCCAGGGATGGATGGATGGATGGATGGATGGACATGGAGAGATGGATTCATGGATGAAGGGATGGACGGACATGGAGGGATGGATCCAGGGATGGATGGTTGGATGGATGGATGGATGGACATGGCAGGAGGGATCCAGGGATGGATCCATGGATGGATGGAGGGATGGATCCATGGATCCATGTCCCCATGGATGGATGGATGGATTTGAGGGATGGATGGATCCCCAAATCCGTGGATGAATGGATGGATGAGACGGATGAATGGATGGGTGGATTCATGTCTCTGTGGATGGATGGATGGATGGATGGATAGATGGATGGATGGATGGATGGATGGATGGATGGATGGATTTGAGGGATGGATGGATGGATCCCCCAAATCCATGGATGGATGGATGGATGGATGGATGGATGGATGGATGGATTTGAGGGATGGATGGATCCCCCAAATCCATGGATGGAGGGATAGATGGATCCCTCAAATCCATGGATGGAGGGATGGATGGATGAATCCATGAATGGATCCATGGATGGATGGATTTGAGGGACAGACGGATGGACGGATTGGAAGGATGGATGGATGGATGGATCCATGTCCCCATGTCCCCATGGATGGACGGATACCAGGAACAGCAGGAACAGGGACAGTCGGGATTTGGGGATTCCCAGGGATCCCTCCAGCTCCTCATTCCCAGTTCAGCCTCTCCCAGATCCCATCGCTCTGCTCCAGCTCCTGGAGGTTCTCCTGGCCCCATCCCGGGATTTTGGTGGCCCTGCAGGACCCAGGTGTCCCCTTGGCCGTGTCCCTCAGTGGCAGCTCCAGGTTTTCCCGGGGACAGGCTGGAATTCCGCTGCCACCAGCACCTGCTGCCCTTCCCAGGCCTGTTTGCTCTTCCCGGGAATGTGGGGCTCTCCTGGGGGTGTGACAGCTGTGTCCCCTCCCCGGCCTGGGGACAGTCCCTGGCCTGGGGACAGCTGTGTCCCCACCCTGGCCTGGGGACAGCTGTGTCTCCTCCCCTGGCCTGGGGACAGCTGTGTTCCCTCCCTGGCCTGGGGACAGCTGTGTCCCCACCCTGGCCTGGGGACAGCCCCCCTGGCCTGGGGACAGCTGTGTCCCCTCCCCTGGCCTGGGGACAGCCCCCCTGGCCTGGGGACAGCTGTGTCCCCACCCTGGCCTGGGGACAGCCCCCATGGCCTGGGGACAGCTGTGTCCCCTCCCCTGGCCTGGGGACAGCCCCCATGGCCTGGGGACAGCTGTGTCCCCTCCCCTGGCCTGGGGACAGCCCCCCTGACCTGGGGACAGCTGTGTCCCCTCCCCCGGCCCGGGGACAGCCGTGTCCCCTCCATGGCCTGGGGACAGCCGTGTCCCCTCCATGGCCTGGGGACAGCCGTGTCCCCGTGTCCCCTCCCCGGCCTGGGGACAGCTGGGATGGCCGGGCTCAGTCCCAGCTCTGGGAACAGCGGGATCCACACTGGGAACAGCGGGATTCTTACTGGGAGCGATGGGATCCTTACTGGGAACAGTGGGATCCACACTGGGAATAGCAAGGTCCTTACTGGGAACAGTGGGACAAAGATCCACACTGGGAGCTTTGGGATCCTTACTGGGAACAGCGGGATCTGCACTGGGGACAGTGGGATCCTTACTGGGAACAGTGGGATCCTTACTGGGAATAACAGGATCCACACTGAGAATAGCGAAATCCTTACTGGGAACATCGACATCCTTACTGGGAACAGTGGGATCCTTACTGGGAATAGAGAGGTCCTTACTGGGAGCAGTGGGATCTTTACTGGGAACAGCGGGGTTTTTTCTGGGAGCAGCGGGATCCTTACTGGGAGCGGTGGGATACAGGGAAGGGCTGGCACGAGGAGGCTCCTTCCATCCCCCTGTCCCATTCCCTGAATCCCCTGTCCCTGCTCCCTGAATCCCATCCCCTGCTTCCCTGAATTCCCTGCTCAGGTTCCCTGCACCCCCTGCCCCATTCCCTGAATCCCCATTCCCTACATTCCCTACATCCCCATTCCCTAAATCCCCATTCCCTAAATCCCCTGCCCCATTCCCTAAATCCCCATTCCCTAAATCCCCATTCCCTGCACCTCCTGCCCCATTCCCTAAATCCCCATTCCCTGCACCTCCTGCCCCATTCCCTGCACCCCCATTCCCTAAATCCCCATTCCCTAAATCCCCATTCCCTAAATCCCCTGCCCCATTCCCTGCACCCCCTGCCCCATTCCCTGAATCCCCATTCCCTAAATCGCCTGCACCCCTTGCCCCATTCCCTACATCCCCATTCCCTAAATCCCCTGAATCCCCATTCCCTACATCCCCATTCCCTGAATCCCCATTCCGTGAATCCCCATTCCCTAAATCCCCATTCCCTGAATCCCCATTCCCTAAATCCCCTGCCCCATTCCCTGCACCCCCTGCCCCATTCCCTACATCCCCATTCCCTACATCCCCATTCCCTAAATTCCCCTGCCCCATTCCCTGAATCCCCATTCCCTAAATCCCCATTCCCTAAATCCCCTGCCCCATTCCCTGCACCCCCTGCCCCATTCCCTACATCCCCATTCCCTAAATCCCCATTCCCTAAATCCCCTGCCCCATTCCCTAAATCCCCATTCCCTAAATCCCCTGCCCCATTCCCTGCACCCCCATTCCCCGCGCTCCCCCCATTCCCGGAGGGCTCATCCCCTTCCCACCCTTCCAGCCCCAATTCCCGAGGATCCTTTCCCCGCTTTCCCAGCTCTCCAGCGCTTTATCCTCCCCCCCCGCCCGCTCCATCCCCATTCCCGGCGCTGTTCCCGCAGCTGTCCCGGCTAATCCCGGCCATCCATCGCTCCCGACAGCCGGGATCCGCTCCCGGGCCCTGCACCTGCTCCGGCCCCGGCTCCTCCGGCCCTAAAAAGGCCAAGAACGGGACGCGTTCCTGCGGGACGTGTCACCCCCGCTGCCCCGGGAACGTGTCACCCCCCGCTGTCCCGGGATGTGTCACCCCCGCTGCCCCGGGACGTGTCACCCCCGCTCTGCCCCGGGGACACCACCCCCCGCTGCCCCGGGGACACCACCCCCGCTGCCCGGGGAACGTGTCACCCCCGCTGTCCCGGGGACGTGTCACCCCCGCTGTCCCGGGACGTGTCACCCCCGCTGTCCCGGGACGTGTCACCCCCGCTGTCCCGGGGACGTGTCACCCCCGCTGTCCCGGGACGTGTCACCCCCCGCTGTCCCGGGACGTGTCACCCCCGCTGCCCCGGGGACGTGTCACCCCCGCTGCCCCGGGGACGTGTCACCCCCGCTGCCCCGGGACGTGTCACCCCCCGCTGTCCCGGGACGTGTCACCCCCGCTGCCCCGGGATGTGTCACCCCCGCTGCCCCGGGATGTGTCACCCCCCGCTGCCCGGGGACACCGCCCCCGCTGCCCCGGGATGTGTCACCCCCGCTGCCCGGGACGTGTCACCCCCGCTGCCCGGGATGTGTCACCCCCGCTGTCCGGGACGTGTCACCCCCGCTGTCCGGGACGTGTCACCCCCCGCTGCCCCGGACGTGTCACCCCCGCTGCCCGGGGACGTGTCACCCCCGCTGCCCCGGGGCGTGTCACCCCCGCTGCCCCGGGAACGTGTCACCCCCGCTGTCCCGGGATGTGTCACCCCCGCTGTCCGGGGACACCACCCCCGCTGTCCCCGCGACGTGTCACCCCCAATACCCGGGGACACCACCCCCGCTGCCCGGGGACATCACCCCGGCTCCCGGGACATTGCGGGCGGTGGGAGCTGGGAAAAGGAGCCGAGATTCCAGGGATTGACCCCCGCCTGGGGATCTCCAGGCTGGGATGGTGCCCTCCTCCTCCTCCTCCTCCTCATCCTCCTCCTCCTCCTCCTCCTCCTCCTCCTCCTCCTCCTCCTCCTCCTCCTCCTCCTCCTCCTCCTCCTCCTCTTCCTCCTCCTCCTCCTCCTCTTCCTCCTCCTCCTCCTCATCCACATCTTCCTCCTCCTCCTCCTCATCCACATCTTCCTCCTCCTCCTCCTCCTCCTCCTCCTCCTCCTCCTCCTCCTCCTCCTCCTCCTCCTCCTCCTCCTCATCCTCCTCCTCCTCTTCCTCCTCCTCCTCCTCGTCCTCGTCCTCCTCCTCCTCCTCCTCCTCCTCCTCATCCTCCTCCTCCCCCTCCTCCTCATCCCCGTCCTCGTCCTCCTCCTCCTCCTCCTCCACCTCCTCCTCCTCCTCCTCCCCGACACCATTCCTGGCCACCCGCGTGTCCCGGAGGGATTATTTTGGCTCAGCCCCCCCGGGCGGTTTTCCCGGGGTTTTCCCGCTGCCCGGATCCGCCGCTCCCCTCCTTCCCTCCCTCCCTCGCTCCCCCCGGCCATCCTCAGACGTGCCGGAGCTCAGGCAGCTCCCGCTAAAAACGGGAACGGGCGGGGGGGATCGGGGGATTGATGGGAGCTTGGAGAGCTCATAAACTCCCTTCCCTGGGGAGAGAGGGCTAAAAATAGCGCCGGGAGGCCGGGCAGGGATGGAGAGGGCAGCGGAGGGCAGGAGGATGCTCGGGGAGGGGTTTGGAAAAGCACCCGCGGGCGCTGCTGGAGGATCCGTCTCTCTCTGCCACCCAAAAAATCCCAAACCCAACCCAGCTGGATTTGGGAATTGCCGGGGAGGGGGTGGTGAAGGGCGGGAGGGAGGGATCGGGGTGGGAGGCCGGGGGGAGCGGGAGGGACGGGGGGAGAGGGGCAGGAGGGACAGGGAAGGGACAGGAGGGACAGGAGGGACAGGGAGAGAGGGAAGGGACAGGAGGGACAGGGAAGGGACAGGAGGGACATAGGGAAGGGACACAGGGAAGGGACAGGAGGGACAGGGAGAGAGGGAAGGGACAGGAGGGACAGGGAAGGGACAGGAGGGACAGGGGGGACAGGAAGGGACAGGAGGGACAGGAGGGACAGGGAGAGAGGGACAGGAGGGACAGGAAGGGACAGGAGGGACAGGAGGGACAGGAGGGACAGGGAGAGAGGGACACAGGGAAGGGACAGGAGGGCCAGGGAGGGAGGGACAGGAGGGACAGGAGGGACAGGAAGGACAGGGAAGGGACAGGGAGAGAGGGACAGGAGGGACAAGGAAGGGACAGGAGGGACAGGGAGAGAGGGACACAGGGAAGGGACAGGAGGGAGAGGGAGGGGACAGGAGGGACAGGGAGAGAGGGACAGGGAGAGAGGGACACAGGGAAGGGACAGAAGGGACAGGAGGGACAAGGAAGGGACAGGAGGGACATAGGGAAGGGACACAGGGAAGGGACACGAGGGACAGGGAGAGAGGGACAGGGAAGGGATATGAGAGACAAGGAAGGGACACGAGGGACAAGGAAGGGACAGGAGGGACGGGGAGAGAAGGACACAAGGAATGGGGAAGGGACACGAGGGACACAGGGAAGGGACAGGGAAGGGACAGGGAAGGGACAGGAGGGACATAGGGAAGGGACACAGGGAAGGGACAGGAGGGACAGGGAGAGAGGGACAGAAGGGACAGGAGGGACGGGGGGAGAGGGACAGGAGGGACAAGGAAGGGACAGGAGGGATGGGGAGAGAAAGACACAGGGAAGGGACAGAAGGGACACGAGGGACAAGGAAGGGACAGGAGGGATGGGGAGAGAAGGACACGAGGAATGGGGAAGGGACACGAGGGACACAGGGAAGGGACACGAAGGACAGGGAGGGGACAGAAGGGACAGGAGGGACAGGGAGAGAGGGACACGAGGAATGGGGAAGGGACAGGAGGGACAGGGAAGGGACAGAGGGACGGGGAAGGGACAGGAGGGACACAAGGAAGGGAGAGAAGGAATGGGGAAAAGACAGAAGGAACGGGGAGAGGGACACAGAGAAGGGACAGGAGGGACAGGGAGAGGGACACGAGGGACAGAAGGAGTGAGAAGGACAAGAGGAACAGGGAAAGGGACGAAAGGGAAGAGGGAAGGGACAGAAGGAGCAGGGCTGGGTCAGGAGATACTCAGGAGATACTCAGGAGATGCTCAGAGGATGCTCAGGAGATGCTCAGAGGATGCTCAGGGGATGCTCTCAGGTGTTACTCAGAGGATGCTCAGAGGATGCTCAGAGGATGCTCAGGGGATGCTCAGAGGATGCTCAGGTGATGCTCTCAGGTGTTACTCAAGGGATGCTCAAGGGATGATCTCAGATTTTACTCAGGGGATGCTCTCAGGTGTTACTCGTGTGATGCTCAGGTGTTACTCAGGGGATGCTCAGGTGTTACTCAGGTGTTGCTCAGGTGATGCTCAGGGGATGCTCAGGGGATGCTCAGGTGATGCTCTCAGGTGTTACTCCTGTGATGCTCAGGTGTTACTCAGGGGATGCTCAAGGGATGATCTCAGATTTTACTCAGGGGATGCTCAGGGGATGCTCTCAGGTGTTACTCGTGTGATACTCAGGTGTCACTCGGGATGCTCAGGTGTTACTCAGGTGTTACTCAGATGTTACTCAGGTGATGCTCAGGGGATGCTCTCAGGTGTTACTCGTGTGATACTCAGGTGTTACTCAGGTGTTGCCAGGAGATGCTCAGGTGACACCTCAGGAGAACCGGGGCAGCGGGACAGAGGGGACAGGGCGGGGGCTCCCGAGCTCAAACGGAGCCAAAATCCCGGATTTCCCCGCCCCCGGCCGGCCGGGGCTGGGAATTTTGGGAAGGGGGCTCCCCAAGTCCCAATCCTGCTCCTTCCTGCTCCTGGTTTTCCTGCTCAGGGGATGCTCAGGGGATGCTCTCGGGTGTTACTCAGGGGATGCTCAGGTGATGCTCAGGAGATGCTCTCAGGTGTTACTCGTGTGATGCTCAGGTGTTACTCAGGTGATGCTCAGGTATTGCTCAGGAGATGCTTAGGGGATGCTCTCAGGTGTTACTCAGGTGTTACTCAAAGGATGCTCAAGGGATTATCTCAGATGTTGCTCAGGTGTTGCTCAGGGGATGCTCATCATTCTGGGATTCTGGGATTCAGGAGGCTCGGGATTCATCCCGAGGGGTTTTTATGGAATTGGGGGCTGGGAAAAGGGAAGGGAGACCCTTCCTGGAGTCCCCAATTCCCAGGGAATTCCCAAAATTCCTTCCTGGAGAGGAGCTGGGATGGGGCTGGATCCAATCCCAGGAGAGCTGGGAATGCGCAGCTGGATCGGGGAATGGATCCAAGGAATCCTGGGAGCTCCAGGAGAGCCAGGATTTGGGAAAAGGGCTGGAGGGATAACGGGAGCCAGGGGCTGGAATTCCCACCGGGAAAGGGGAGCTGGGGGTGGGATCCTGGGAAGGAATTCCCGGCCGGGCTGGAATTCCCAGCGAATCCCTTGGGAGCGCCCAAGGCGAGGTTGGAGCACCCCGGGAGGGTGGGAAGCGTCGGGGTTGGAACAGGACGAGCTTCAACCTCCCCACCCCAACCCCAACCCCAACCCCAACCCCAACCCCACCTGGAGACCCCAAATTCCCCCCAAATTCCCACCGGGAATCACCCATCCCATTCCCATCTCTCCCTCCCACAGGCTACGGGCACGCGGCGCCCAGCACGGACGGCGGGAAGGTTTTCTGCATGCTCTACGCCCTGCTGGGCATCCCGCTGACCCTGGTGATGTTCCAGAGCCTGGGCGAGCGCATCAACACCCTGGTGCGCTCGCTGCTGCGGCGCCTGAAGCGGCGGCTGGGCATGCGGCGGCCGGAGGTGTCGATGGCCAACATGGTGACCATCGGCTTCGTCTCCTGCGTCGGCACCCTCTGCCTGGGGGCGGCCGCCTTCTCCCACTACGAGAACTGGAGCTTCTTCCAGGCCTACTACTACTGCTTCATCACGCTGACCACCATCGGCTTCGGCGACTACGTGGCGCTGCAGAAGGACCAGGCGCTGCAGACGCAGCCGCAGTACGTGGCCTTCAGCTTCGTCTACATCCTGGCCGGCCTGACGGTCATCGGCGCCTTCCTCAACCTGGTGGTGCTGCGCTTCATGACCATGAACGCCGAGGACGAGCGGCGAGACGCCGAGCAGAGAGCGCTGCTGGGACGAGGGGCGGTGACCGCCATCCCCGAGGTCACCGCGGCCACCACCGCGGCCAGCGGCGGGGTGACGGCCGCCGGGCCGCCCGAGGGCAGCTTCCGGAACGTCTACGCCGAGGTGCTGCACTTCCAGTCGGTCTGCTCGTGCCTGTGGTACAAGAGCCGGGAGAAGCTGCAGTATTCCATCCCCATGATCATCGCCAGGGATTCCAGCAGCTCGGACACGGGCGTGGGGCGCAGCCGCTCCTCGCCGGCCGGGGGATGCGGCGGGGAGACGCCGGAGAGGAGGAGGAGGCAGCGCTGCTCCTGCCGCTGGAGGCCCTCGGCCGTCAGCTCCGTCTCCACCGGGCTGCAGAGCCTGGCGGCGTTCCCGGGATTGGACAAGAGACGGAGCTCCGTGTAGCCCACCCACCCACGGGCCCCTGGATCCCTTCCTGGATCCCTTCCTGGATCCCGGGATTGGCCAAGAGACACAGCTCCGTGTAGCCCACCCACCCACGGGCCCCTGGATCCCTTCCTGGATCCCGGGATTGGCCAAGAGACGCAGCTCCGTGTAGCCCACCCAGCCTGGATCCCTTCCTGGATCCCTTCCTGGATCCCTTCCTGGATTGGACAAGAGACGCAGCTCCGTGTAGCCCACCCACCCACGGGCCCCTGGATCCCTTCCTGGATCCCGGGTTTGGACAAGAGACGGAGCTCCGTGTAGCCCACCCACCCTGGATCCCTTCCTGGATCCCTTCCTGGATCCTGGGATTGGACAAGAGACGGAGCTCCGTGTAGCCCACCCACCCTGGATCCCTTCCTGGATCCCTTCCTGGATCCCGGGATTGGCCAAGAGACGCAGCTCTGTGTAGCCCACCCACCCTGGATCCCTTCCTGGATCCCGGGATTGGACAAGAGACGCAGCTCCATGTAGCCCACCCACCCTGGATCCCTTCCTGGATCCCGGGTTTGGACAAGAGACGGAGCTCCGTGTAGCCCACCCACCCTGGATCCCTTCCTGGATCCCTTCCTGGATCCCTTCCTGGATCCCGGGTTTGGACAAGAGACGCAGCTCCGTGTAGCCCACCCACCCACGGGCCCCTGGATCCCTTCCTGGATCCCTTCCTGGATCCCAGGATTGGCCAAGAGATGGAGCTCCGTGTAGCCCACCCACCCACGGGCCCCTGGATCCCTTCCTGGATCCCGGGATTGGCCAAGAGACGCAGCTCCGTGTAGCCCACCCACCCTGGATCCCTTCCTGGATCCCGGGATTGGACAAGAGACGGAGCTCCATGTAGCCCACCCAGCCTGGATCCCTTCCTGGATCCCTTCCTGGATCCCGGGATTGGACAAGAGACGCAGCTCCGTGTAGCCCACCCAGCCTGGATCCCTTCCTGGATCCCTTCCTGGATCCCGGGATTGGACAAGAGACGCAGCTCCGTGTAGCCCACCCACCCTGGATCCCTTCCTGGATCCCTTCCTGGATCCCGGGATTGGACAAGAGACGGAGCTCCGTGTAGCCCACCCACCCTGGATCCCTTCCTGGATCCCTTCCTGGATCCCTTCCTGGATCCCTTCCTGGATCCCTTCCTGGATCCCGGGATTGGACAAGAGACGCTGCTCCGTGTAGCCCACCCACCCTGGATCCCTTCCTGGATCCCTTCCTGGATCCCGGGATTGGCCAAGAGACGCAGCTCCGTGTAGCCCACCCACCCTGGATCCCTTCCTGGATCCCGGGATTGGACAAGAGACGCAGCTCCATGTAGCCCACCCACCCTGGATCCCTTCCTGGATCCCGGGATTGGACAAGAGACGCAGCTCCGTGTAGCCCACCCACGGGCCCCTGGATCCCTTCCTGGATCCTGGGATTGGCCAAGAGACGCTGCTCCGTGTAGCCCACCCACCCACGGGCCCCTGGATCCCTTCCTGGATCCCTTCCTGGATCCCTTCCTGGATCCCTTCCTGGATCCTGGGATTGGCCAAGAGACGCTGCTTCGTGTAGCCCACCCAGCGCCCCTGGATCCCTTCCTGGAGGAGGAAGGGATGGACGGATGGACGGATGGACGGATGGACTCCGGGATGAGGCCGGAGCGGGGTTGGGTTTGGGGGAAGGGATTTATTTTGTTTTATTTTATTTTATTTTATTTGAATTTTTTTTTTTTTTTTTAATTTAAAAAACCCCCTCTCATGGATTTTTAATTTCACGGGGTGGGGGAGAGAAACCAGAAAAAAAAAACAACAAAAACCGAAAGAACAAAAAACAAAGAACCAAAAAACAAAGAACAAAACAAACAAAAAACAAAACCAAAACAAAACGAAAAAAAAAACCCAAAAAAAACCACAAAAAACCCAACAAAAAACCAAACCAAAACAAAAAAAAACCCCAAAGAACAAAAAACAAAGAACCAAAAACCAAAAAACAAAACAAACAAAAACCAAAACAAACAAAAAACAAAACACAAAGCAAAACAAACAAAAAACCAAACCAAACCAAAAAAAACCCACAAAAAACCCACAAAAAAACCCACAAAAAAACCCACAAAAAAACCACCAAAAAAACCCACAAAAAAACCACAAAAAACCCCCCCAAAAAACACAAAAAAACCACAAAAAACCACAAAAAAACCACAAAAAAACCACAAAAAAACCACAAAAAAACCACAACCCCCCCCAAAAACAAAAACAAAAACAAAAACAAAAACAAACCACCCACACACAAAAAAAAAAAAAAAAAAAAACCAAAAAAAACTAAACAACCCAACTCCTGAAAAAAATGTGAAACTGGGGAGAGCCTCTGGATCCATGGGGATTTGGTGGCGGTGGGGACAGCCGCTCATTCCTGCCTCGGGAATTCCCCGGGAAGCGCAGAGGGACCCCCGCGGGCAGGGGAAACCAGGCTAAGAGGGGCTTAGCCGCGGCTTTTCCAGGGAAAAGCAGCCGGGGAGTCACGTAGGCGCCGGGATCTGGGAATCTCTGAACCCTTGGTGGGCAGGGAAGGGCTGGGGATTCCGCGGGAATCATCTGGGGGGGGAAGCTGGGGGTGATCCCACGGGATTCCCCTGGATGAGGCTCCGGGGATGGGGCTGTTCCTCCTGGGAAGGCGTTTTGGGGAGAGTTTGGGATTTTTTTTCCCATGGGATCTCCATTTCCATCCTCCCTGAGGCTCTGGGGATGGGATTGTTCCCCTCAGGGAGGAATTTTGGGGTGTTTTCCCATGGGAACCCCATTTCCATCCTCCCCAGGGCTCCAGGGATGGAATTGTTCCCCTCAGGGAGAAATTTTGGGATATTTTCCCGTGGGATCTCCATTCCCATTATCTCCAAAGCTCCAGGGATGGGATTGTTCCCCTCAGGGAGGCTTTTTTTGGATGTTTTCCCCTGGGATACCCATTCCCATCCTCACCAGGACTCCAGGAGTGGAATTGTTTCCCTCAGGGAGGAATTTTGGGATGTTTTCCCCATGGGATCCCCATTCCCATCTTCCCCGAGGCTTGAGGGATGGGATTTTTCCCTCAGGGAGTTTTTTTGGGGATAATCCAGGATATTTTCCCATGAGATCCCCATTCCCACGCTCTCCCAGGATCCAGGGATGGGATTGTTTCCCCTCAGGGAGGGTTTTTTTGGGATGTTTTTCCCCGGGATCCCCCATCTCCATCCTCCCCGAGGCTCCAGGATTGGAATTGTTCCCTCAGGGAGGAATTTTGGGATATTTTTCCCCATGGGATCCCCATTCCCATTATCTCCAAAGCTCCAGGGATGGAATTGTTCCCCTCAGGGAGGAATTTTGGGATGTTTTCCCCATGGGATCCCCCATTTCCCTCTTCACCGGGACTCCAGGAGTGGAATTGTTTCCCTCAGGGAGGTTTTTCTGGGATGTTTTCCCCATGGGATCCCCATTCCCATCCTCCCCGAGGCTCAAGGGATGGGATTGTTCCCCTCAGGGAGTTTTTTTGGGGATAATCCAGGATATTTTCCCGTGAGATCCCCATTCCCATCCTCTCCCAGGATCCAGGGATGGGATTGTTTCCCTCAGGGAGGAATTTTGGGATGTTTTCCCCTGGGATCCCCATTCCCTCCTCATCAGGACTCCAGGAGTGGAATTGTTGCCTCAGGGAGGAATTTTGGGATTTTTTTCCCCTGGGATCCCCATTCCCATCTTCCCCGAGGCTCAAGGGATGGGATTTTTCCCTCAGGGAGTTTTTTTGGGGATAATCCGGGATATTTTCCCCTGGGATCCCCATTCCCATCCTCTCCAAAGCTCCAGGGATGGGATCGTTTCCCTCAGGGAGGAATTTCGGGATGTTTTCCCATGGGATCCCCATTCCCACCCTCTCCCAGGATCCAGGGATGGGATTGTTCCCCTCAGGGAGGAATTTTGGGATATTTTCCCCTGGGATCTCCATTTCCATCCTCCCCGAGGCTCCAGGATTGGAATTGTTACCTCAGGGAGAAATTTTGGGATGTTTTCCCATGGGATCCCCCATTTCCCTCTTCACTGGGACTCCAGGAGTGGAATTGTTTCCTTCAGGGAGGAATTTTGGGATATTTTCCCATGGGATCTCCATTCCCATCCTCTCCAAAGCTCCAGGGATGGGATTTTTCCCCTCAGGGAAGTTTTTTTTGGGATGTTTTCCCCTGGGATCCCCATTCCCTCCTCACCAGGACTCCAGGAGTGGAATTGTTTCCCTCAGGGAGGAATTTTGGGATGTTTTCCCCATGGGATCCCCATTCCCATCTTCCCCGAGGCTCGAGGGATGGGATTTTTCCCTCAGGGAGATTTTTTGGGGATAATCCGGGATATTTTCCCATGGGATCCCCATTCCCATTATCTCCAAAGCTCCAGGGATGGGATTGTTCCCTCAGGGAGGAATTTTGGGATGTTTTCCCATGGAATCCCCATTCCCACCCTCTCCCAGGATCCAGGGATGGGATTGTTCCCCTCAGGGAGAAATTTTGGGATGTTTTCCCCAGGGATCCCCCATTTCCCTCCTCACTGGGACTCCAGGAGTGGAATTGTTTCCCTCAGGGAGGAATTTTGGGATGTTTTCCCCTGGGATCCCCATTCCCACCCTCTCCCAGGATCCAGGGATGGGATTGTTCCCCTCAGGGAGGAATTTTGGGATTTTTTTCCCCTGGGATCCCCATTCCCACCCTCTCCCAGGATCCAGGGATGGGATTGTTCCCCTCAGGGAGGTTTTTTGGGGATAATCCAGGATATTTTCCCATGGGATCCCCATTCCCATCCTCTCCAAAGCTCCAGGGATGGGATTGTTCCCCTCAGGGAGGTTTTTTTTGGGTTTTCCCCTGGGATCTCCATTCCCATCCTCACTGGGACTCCAGGAGGGGAATTGTTCCCTCAGGGAGGAATTTTGGGGATAATCCAGGACATTTTCCCCTGGGATTCCCATTCCCATTATCTCCAAAGCTCCAGGGATGGGATCATTTCCCTCAAGGAGGTTTGTTTGGGATGTTTTCCCATGGGATCCCCATTCCCATCCTTCCCAAAGCTCCAGGGATGGAATTGTTCCCCTCAGGGAGGTTTTTTTTGGGGATATTTTCCCCTGGGATCCCCATTCCCATTATCTCCAAAGCTCCAGGGATGGGATTGTTCCCCTCAGGTAGGTTTTTTTGGGGATATTTTCCCCTGGGATCCCCATTCCCATCCTTCCCAAAGCTCCAGGGATGGAATTGTTCCCCTCAGGGAGGTTTTTTTTTGGTCCCCTCTGTCACCGCCACCCACGACATGGAAGCGAAAACTTCCCAACTTTTTCCCTTTCCCGCCATTCCAGGACGGGATTTTCCCCCCAGGGTTGGGAGGACACTTTTGGGGACGTTTTCGTCACCTTTCCAGAGAGAGGGGGAAAAAAAATTCCACGGATTTCCGATCCTCCAGCCGCTCGCGCCTCGGATTCCCGAGGGGGTCCCTCGCCGACGGCGGAATTCCGGAAAGGTCCATCCGTCGGAGCCGCTTCCCGACGATTCCGGGGGAGGAATTCCGGAGTCTCCCTGGCCCGGGAAGGGCTCCCGGGGTTCTCATGCCAAAGCCGACCCCGTCCCGCCGGGGCTCGGCTCCTCGGAGAGGGAAATAAAGGATTCTTGGAATTCTCGGCAGCGTCCGGGATCTGCCCCGGGGAGAGGGAGAGGGAGGAGGGGCTGGGAAAGGAGGATCCCGATCCCTTGGGATCTTGGGATTCTTCCCTTGGGATTGGGGAAGGAGGATCCCAATCCCGTGGGATCTTGGGATTCTTCCCTTGGGATTGGGGAAGGAGGATCCTGATCCTCTGGGATCCTGGATTTGCTTCCAGTCCTTTCTTCGGGATCTGGGAAAGGAGGATCCCGATCCTTTGGGATCTCAGCATCACCTCCAATCCTTTCCTCGGGATCAGGGAAACGAGGATCCTGATCCCGTGGGATCTCAGCATCACCTCCAGTTCTTCCCTTGGGATCTGGGGAAGAAGGATCCCGAGCCTTTGGGATCTTGGGATTCTTCCCTTGGGATCTGGGAAAGGAGGATCCCAATCCTTTGGGATCTTGGGATTCTTCCCTTGGGATCTGGGAAAGGAGGATCCTGAGCCTTTGGGATCTTGGGATTCTTCCCTTGGGATCTGGGAAAGGAGGATCCCCATCCTCTGGGATCCTGGATTCGTTTCCAGTCCTTTCTTTGGGATCTGGGAAAGGAGGATACCGATCCTTTGGGATCTTGGGATTCTTCCCTTGGGATTGGGAAAGGAGGATCCTGATCCTCTGGAATCTCAGCTTCACTTCCAGTCCTTTCTTCGGGATCTGGGAGAGGAGGATCCCGATCCTTTGGGATCTTGGGATTCTTCCCTTGGGATTGGGAAAGGAGGATCCTGATCCTCTGGAATCTCAGCTTCACTTCCAGTCCTTTCTTCGGGATCTGGGAGAGGAGGATCCCGATCCTTTGGGATCTTGGGATTCTTCCCTTGGGATCTGGGGAAGGAGGATCCCGATCCCGTGGGATCTTGGGATTCTTCCCTTGGGATCTGGAGAAGGAGGATCCCAATCCCGTGGGATCTCGACATCACCTCCAGTCCTTCCCTCGGTATTGGGAAAGGAGGATCCTGATCCTTTGGGATCTCAGCATCACCCTTCAGTCTTTCCCTCAGGATCTGGGAAAGGAGGATCCCAATCCTTTGGGATCTTGGCTTCACTTCCAGTCCTTCCCTTGGGATTGGGGAAGGAGGATCCTGATCCCGTAGGATCACAGCTTTGCTTCCAGTCGTTCCCTTGGGATCTGGAAGAGGATCCCGATCCTTTGGGATGTCAGTTGTCCTTCCAGTCCTTCCCTTGGGATCTGGAACAGGAGGATCCCGATCCTCTGGGATCTCGGCATCACCTCCAGTCCTTCCCTTGGGATCTGGGAAAGGAGGATCCCGATCCTTTGGGATCCTGGAATCACCATCAGTCCTTCCCTTGGGATCTGGGAAAGGAGGATCCCGATCCTCTGGGATCTCGGTTTTTCTTCCAGTCCTTCCCTTGGGATCTGGGAAAGGAGGATCCTGATCCTCTGGGATCCTGGATTTGCTTCCAGTCCTTTCCTCGGGATCTGGGGAAGGAGGATCCTGAGCCTTTGGGATCTTGGGATTCTTCCCTTGGGATCTGGGAAAGGAGGATCCCAATCCCGTGGGATCTCAGCATCACCTCCAGTTCTTCCCTTGGGATCTGGGGAAGAAGGATCCTGAGCCTTTGGGATCTTGGGATTCTTCCCTCGGGATCTGGGAAAGGAGGATCCCAATCCTTTGGGATCTTGGGATTCTTCCCTTGGATCTGGGGAAGGAGGATCCCGATCCCGTGGGATCTCGACATCACCTCCAGTCCTTCCCTCGGGATTGGGAAAGGAGGATCCTGATCCTTTGGGATCTCAGCATCACCCTTCAGTCTTTCCCTCAGGATCTGGGAAAGGAGGATCCCAATCCTTTGGAATCTTGGCTTCACTTCCAGTCCTTCCCTTGGGATTGGGGAAGGAGGATCCTGATCCCGTAGGATCACAGCTTTGCTTCCAGTCGTTCCCTTGGGATCTGGGAAAGGAGGATCCCGATCCTTTGGGATCTCGGCTTCGCTTCCAGTCCTTCCCTCGGGATCTGGAAGAGGATCCCGATCCTTTGGGATGTCAGTTGTCCTTCCAGTCCTTCCCTTGGGATCTGGAACAGGAGGATCCCGATCCTTTGGGATCCTGGAATCACCATCAGTCCTTCCCTTGGGATCTGGGAAAGGAAGATCCCGATCCTCTGGGATCCTGGATTTGCTTCCAGTTCTTCCCTTGGGATCTGGGAAAGGAGGATCCCGATCCTCTGGGATCCTGGATTTGCTTCCAGTCCTTCCCTTGGGATTGGGAAAGGAGGATCCTGATCCTTTGGGATCTTGGGATTCTTCCCTTGGGATCTGGGAAAGGAGGATCCTGATCCTCTGGAATCTCAGCTTCACTTCCAGTCCTTTCTTTGGGATCAGGGAAACGAGGATCCTGATCCCGTGGGATCTCAGCATCACCTCCAGTTCTTCCCTTGGGATCTGGGGAAGAAGGATCCTGAGCCTTTGGGATCTTGGGATTCTTCCCTCGGGATCTGGGAAAGGTGGATCCCGATCCTTTGGGATCTGAGCTTTCCCCCTGGCAGCTCCAGGGACAGGGTGGGAGCGGAGCAGCCTCCGGGCAGATTCCCGAGGGAATTCCGGGCCCCTGAGCCATTTTCCCCCCTCTCAAAGCGTTTGGGTTTTCCCCCAAATGTTCCCAATCCAGCGGAGCGACTGAAAATTCCTGCCAGGAGAGAAGCTCATCCCGGGAGAAAAGGTCGTTATCCCGGCGGGAAAATGGGGAAAAAAAGGGAAAATTGAGGGATCACAGCGGGGGGGGGGAAAAAAAAAATGAAAGGAGAATCGGGGCTGGTTTGGGACCCAAAGGGGATTTTTTTGGTCATTGGGAATTTTTTTTTTAATTTTTTTTTTTCTTTTTAAACATTCCTGATCAAATATTTGAATTTTCCCTTGAGGAGAAGAAAAGCGGGAGAAGAGGCTGAGAAAGGGGAAAGCCGGGATTCGTTGTCCTCGTTTTCCACCTCCCATCCCAAACCCGGCCCCGGTGCCTCCATTGGGGACGGCCGGGGTGGCACGGGGGACATTCCCAGGGGGACACGGATCCTCCTGAGCCCGAGGCTCTGGATGTCCCCGTGTCCCCTCCCTGGGGGTCACCGGGGTCCCGGATTCCCGGTGTTTCCATGGATGTGGGGACAGGTCACCTTCCTGTCCCTTCTCAGTGACACATTTGGGTCCCTCAGGGTCACATTTGGGTCCCCTCCAAGGTCACATTTGGGTCTCCAGGGTCACATTTGTGTCCCCCAGGGTCACATTTGGGTCCCCAGGGTCACATTTGTGTCCCCCAAGGCCACATTTGTGTCCCTCAGGGTCACATTTGTGTCCCTCAGGGTCACATTTGGGTCCCCAGGGTCACATTTGTGTCCCCCAGGGCCACATTTGGGTCCCCCCAGGGTCACATTTCTGTCCCTCAGGGTCACATTTGGGTCCCTCGGGGTCACATTTGGGTCCCCTCAGGGTCACATTTGGGTCCCTCAGGGTCACATTTGTGTCCCTCAGGGTCACATTTGTGTCCCCTCAGGATCACATTTGGGTCCCCTCAGGGTCACGTTTGGGTCCCCCCAGGGCCTCATTTGGGTCCCTCAGGGTCACATTTGTGTCCCCAGGGTCACATTTGGGTCCCCCAGGGTCACATTTGGGTCCCTCAGGGTCACATTTCGGTCCCCCAGGGTCACGTTTGGGTCCTCCCAGGGCCACATTTGGGTCCCCCAGGGTCACATTTGTGTCCCCTCATCCCATCCCCTCCAGGGTCACATTCCTGTCCCCTCCAGGGTCACATTCCTGTCCCCCCGAGGCCACATTCCTGTCCCCTCCAGGGTCACATTCCTGTCCCCCCAAGGTCACATTCCTGTCCCCTCAGGGTCACATTCCTGTCCCCACAGGGTCACATTTGGGTCCCCTCAGGGTCACATTTGGGTCCCCCAGGGTCACATTTGGGTCCCCCCAGGGTCACATTTGGGTCCCTCAGGGTCACATTTGGGTCCCCTCAAGGTCACATTTGTGTCCCTCAGGGTCACATTTGGGTCCCCCAGGGTCACATTTGGGTCCCCCAGGGTCACATTCCTGTCCCCACAGGGTCACATTTGGGTCCCTCAGGGTCACATTTGGGTCCCCTCAGGGTCACATTTGTGTCCCTCAGGGTCACATTTGGGTCCCCTCAGGGTCACATTTGTGTCCCCCAGGGTCACATTTGGGTCCCTCAAGGCCACATTTGGGTCCCTCAGGGTCACATTTGGGTGCCTCAGGGTCACGTTTGGGTCCCTCAGGGCCACATTTGGGTCCCCCAGGGTCACATTTGGGTCCCTCAAGGCCACATTTGGGTCCCTCAGGGTCACATTTGGGTCCCTCAAGGCCACATTTGGGTCCCCTCAGGGTCACATTTGGGTCCCTCAGGGTCACGTTTGGGTCCCTCAGGGCCACATTTGGGTCCCCCAGGGTCACATTTGGGTGCCTCAGGGTCACATTTGTGTCCCCTCAGGGTCACATTTGGGTCCCCCATGGTCACATTTGGGTCCCCTCAGGGTCACATTTGGGTCCCCCCAGGGTCACATTTGGGTCCCCTCAGGGTCACCGTTGGGTCCCTCAGGGTCACATTTGGGTCCCCCCAGGGCCACATTTGGGTCCTCCAGGGTCACATTTGAGTCCCCCAGGGTCACATTTGGGTCCCCAGGGTCACATTTGGGTCCCTCAGGGTCACATTTGGGTCCCCCAGGGTCACATTTGGGTCCCCTCAGGGCCACGTTTGGGTCCCTCAGGGTCACATTTGGGTCCCCCAGGGTCACATTTGGGTCCCCCAGGGTCACGTTTGGGTCCCCTCATCCCATCCCCTCAAGGGTCCCATTTCTGTCCCCTCCGAGGTGACATTTGGGTTCTCCCGTCCCATTCCTGTCCAAGGACCGCGTTTCTGTCCCCTCCATCACGTCCCTCCCTGGGGCCACACTCCTGTCCCCTCCAGGGTCACATTTGTGTCCCCTCTGAGGTGACATTTGGGTCCCCCAGGGTCACATTTGGGTCCCCCCAGGGTCACATTTGGGTCCTCCAGGGTCACATTTGAGTCCCCCAGGGTCACATTTGGGTCCCCAGGGTCACATTTGGGTCCCTCAGGGTCACATTTGGGTCCCCCAGGGTCACATTTGGGTCCCTCAGGGCCACATTTGGGTCCCCAGGAGCCACATTTGGGTCCCTCAGAGCCACATTTGGGTCCCTCAGGGTCACATTTGGGCCCCCAGTGTCACATTTGGGTCCCCCAGGGTCACATCTGGGTCACTCAGGGTCACATTTCTGTCCCCTCAGGGTCACATTTGTGTCCCTCAGGTTCACATTTGTGTCCCCAGGGTCACATTTGGGTCCCCAGGGTCACATTTGGGTCCCTCAGGGTCACATTTGTGTCCCTCAAGGCCACATTTGGGTCTCCCAGGGTCACATTCGGGTCCCCCAGGGGCCACATTTGGGTCCCCCAGGGTCACATTTGTGTCCCTCAAGGCCACATTTGGGTCCCCCAGGGTCACATTTGGGTCCCCCAGGGTCACATTTGTGTCCCCTCAGGGTCACATTTGGGTCCCTCAGGGTCACATTTCTGTCCCCCAGGGTCACATTTGGGTCCCCCAGGGTCACATTTGGGTCCCCAGGGTCACATTTGTGTCCCCCAAGGCCACATTTGTGTCCCTCAGGGTCACATTTGGGTCCCTCGGGGTCACATTTGGGTCCCTCAGGGTCACATTTGGGTCCCCCAGGGTCACATTTGTGTCCCTCAGGGTCACATTTGGGTCCCTCAGGGTCACATTTGGGTCCCCTCAGGGTCACATTTGGGTCCCCCAGGGCCACGTTTGGGTCCCCCAGGGTCACATTTGGGTCCCCCCAGGGCCTCATTTGGGTCCCTCAGGGTCACATTTGGGTCCCCCAGGGTCACATTTCTGTCCCCCAGGGTCACATTTGGGTCCCCTCAGGGTCACATTTGGGTCCCTCAGGGTCACATTTGGGTCCCCCAGGGTCACATTTCTGTCCCCCAGGGTCACATTTGGGTCCCCTCAGGGTCACATTTGGGTCCCTCAGGGTCACATTTGGGTCCCCCAGGGTCACGTTTGTGTCCCCCAGGGTCACATTTGGGTCCCCCAGGGTCACATTTCTGTCCCCCAGGGTCACATTTGAGTCCCTCAGGGCCACATTTGGGTCCCTCAGGGTCACATTTGGGTCCCCCAGGGTCACATTTGTGTCCCCTCCAAGGTCACATTTGGGTCCCCCAGTGTCACATTTGGGTCCCTCAGGGTCACATTTGGGTCCCCTTGGGGTCACATTTGGGTCCCTCAGGGTCACATTTGGGTCCCCCAGGGTCACATTTGGGTCCCCCCAGGGTCACATTTGGGTCCCCTCAGGGTCACATTTGGGTCCCTCAGGGTCACATTTGTGTCCCCTCAGGGTCACATTTGGGTCCCCCAGGGCCACATTTGGGTCCCGTCAGGGTCACATTTGGGTCCCGTCAGGGTCACATTTGGGTCCCCCAGGGTCACATTTGGGTCCCTCAGAGTCACATTTGGGTCCCCCAGGGTCACATTTAGGTCCCCTCAGGGTCACATTTGTGTCCCCCAGGGCCACATTTGGGTCCCCAGGGTCACATTTGGGTCCCCCAGGGTCACATTTGGGTCTCCAGGGTCACAATTGGGTCCCCAGGGCCACATTTGGGTCCCCTCAAAGGTCACATTTGTGTCCCTCAGGGCCACATTTGGGTCCCCAGGGTCACATTTGGGTCCCCCAGGGTCACATTTGGGTCCCCTCATCCCATCCCCTCCAGGGTCACATTCCTGTCCCCTCCAGGGTCACATTTGGGTCCCCCAGGGCCACATTTGGGTCCCCCAGGGACACATTTGGGTCCCCCAGGGTCACATTCCTGTCCCCTCCAGGGTCACATTCCTGTCCCCTCCAGGGTCACATTTGGGTCCCCCAGGGTCACATTTGTATCCCTCAGGGCCACGTTTGTGTCCCCCAGGGTCACATTTGGGTCCCTCAGGGTCACATTTGTGTCCCCCAGGGTCACATTTGGGTCCCCAGGGTCACATTTGGGTCCCTCAGGGTCACATTTGGGTCCCCTCAGGGTCACATTTGTGTCCCCCAGGGTCACATTTGGGTCCCCCCAGGGCCACATTTGGGTACCCCAGGGTGACATTTGGGTCCCTCAGGGTCACATTTGGGTCCTCCAGGGCCACATTTGGGTCCCTCAGGGTGACATTTGGGTCCCCTCAGGGTCACATTTGGGTCCTCCAGGGCCACATTTGGGTCCCCTCAGGGTCACATTTGGGTCCCCCAGGGTCACATTTGGGTCCCCTCAGGGTCACATTTGGGTCCCTCAGGGTCACATTTGGGTCCCTCCAGGGTCACATTTGGGTCCCTCAGGGTCACATTTGGGTCCCTCAAGGCCACATTTGCGTCCCCCAGGGTCACATTTGTGTCCCCCAGGGTCACATTTGTGTCCCCCAGGGTCACATTTGGGTCCCCAGGGTCACATTTGGGTCCCCCAGGGTCACATTTGGGTCCCCAGGGTCACATTTGGGTCCCCCAGGGTCACATTTGGGTCCCCCAGGGTCACATTTGGGTCCCCTCATCCCATCCCCTCCAGGGTCACATTCCTGTCCCTCCAGGGTCACATTCCTGTCCCTCAGGGTCACATTCCTGTCCCCTCAGGGTCACATTTGATCCCAGGTTTATCCCTGGCTGATCTATCCCAGGATTACCCCAGACAGGTTTAGCCCGGGTTTTTCCTGGAGAGGCTTATCCCAGGTTTATCCCAGGACAATTTATCCCAGGTTTATCCCAGACAGGTTTGTCCTGGGTTGATTCCAGCCAAGTTTACCTCAGTCAAGTTTATCCCAGACAACTTTATCCCAGGTCAGGGTTATCCCAGGTCAGGTTTATCCCAGGTCAGGTTTATCCCAGGTTTACCCCAGCCAGGTTTGTCCCAATTATCCCAGGTCAGGTCTTTTCTCGGTCAGGTTTATCCTGGGTTTACCTCGGTCAGGTTTATCCAGACCAATTTATCCCGGGCAGGTTTATCCCAGGTTTACCCAGGCCACGTTTACCCCAGCCAGGTTTATCCCAGACAGGTTTATCCCAGGATTATCCCAGCCAGGTTTATCCCAGCCAGGTTTATCCCAGCCAGGTTTATCCTGGGTTCATTCCAGCCAGGCTTATCCCAGGTCAGGTTTATCCTGGGTTTACCTCAGTCAGGTTTATCCAGACAACTTTATCCCGGGCAGGTTCATCCCAGGGTTATCCCAGGTCAGATTTATCCCAGCCAGGTTTATCCCAGGTTTACCCCAGCCAGGTTTGTCCCAGGTTTATCCCAGGTTCATTCCAGCCAGGTTTATCCCAGGTCAGGTTTTTCCCAGACAGGTTTATCCCGGGTTTATCCCATACAGGTTTATCCCAGGCTTATCCCAGCCAGGTTTATCCCAGGTTTATCCCAGACAGGTTTATCCTGGGTTCATTCCAGCCAGGCTTATTCCAGGTCAGGTTTATCCCGGGTTTACCTCAGTCAGGTTTATCCAGACAAATTTATCCCGGGCAGGTTTATCCCAGGTTTACCCCAGCCAGGTTTGTCTCAGGTTTATCCCAGGTCACGTTTATCCCAGGCAGGTTTATCCCAGGTCAGGTTTACCCCAGCCAGGTTCATTCCAGGCAGGTTTATCCCAGGTCAGGTTTTTCCCGGTCAGGTTTATCCCGGATTTACCTCAGTCAGGTTTATCCAGACAACTTTATCCCAGGCAGGTTTATCCCAGGATTATCCCACGTCAGGTTTATCCCAAGCAGGTTTATCCCAGCCAGGTTTGTCCCAGGCTTATCCCAGGTCAGGTTTATCCCAGACAGGTGTATCCTGGGTTCATCCCAGCCAGGTTTATCCCAGGTTTATCCCAGGATTATCCCAGGCAGGTTTATCCCAGGTCAGGTTTTTCCCGGGTTTACTTTGGTCAGGTTTATCCAGGCAACTTTAACCCAGCCGGGTCTATCCCGAGTTAATCCCGGGCAGGTTTATCCAGGGATAATCCCGGATTTAACCCAGCCAGGTCTATCCCGGGTTAATCCCGGGCAGGTTTATCCAGGGATAATCCCGGATTTAACCCAGCCGGGTCTATCCCGGGTTAATCCCGGGTTTATCCCGGGGCGGGTCCCGCGGGTCCCGAACCCCGGGAATGGATCCGGACCGCGCTGCGACAGCGCCCCCTGGCGGAACCGGGGGAGAAACGTGACAAAGCGACCCGGGAGAGACCGGGACAGAATTCCCAGGAGAGAATTCCCAGGAGAGAATTCCCAGGACAGAATTCCCAGGGACAGAATTCCCGGGAGAGAATTCCCAGGAGAGAATTCCCAGGGACAGAATTCCCAGGACAGAATTCCCAGGACAGAATTCCCAGGACAGAATTCCCAGCATTTCCCACACCAGAGGCACAGACCAGGAGGGGGGCGTGGTTATGCAAATCAGGGGGGCGTGGTCCCACAGTCTCCCCTCCCACTTCTCTGTGGGCGTGGCCAGAGCTGCCGTGGGCGTGGTTTTGCCATGAAGGGGCGTGGCCAAAAGGGGGGCGTGGCCACGTGTGACGCATCCACCATTTAGGGCCGGCGGGGGGCGCTCTCGGTGGGCGTGGCTTCGCTGTGGGCGTGGCCCCGGATGTGGGCGTGGCCACATGGCGGTTCCGCCTCCCGGGCCCGACCGCGCTCAGGCGCCCCCTGGCGGCCAAGGGAGCGTCCCCAAAATCCCCCCAAATTTTCCCAAATCCCCCCAAAAAATCCCCCCAAAATCCGCCAAATCCCCCCAAAATCCCCCCAAATCCCCCCAAAATCCCCACAAATCCCCCTAAAATGCCCCCAAATCCCCCCAAAATCCCCCAAAATCCCCCAAAATCCCCCCAAAATCCCCACAAATCCCCCTAAAATGCCCCCAAATCCCCCCAAAATCCCCCAAAATCCCCCAAAATCCCCCCAAATCCCCCAAAATCCCCCCAAAATCCCCCCAAATCCCCCCCAAATCCCTCCAAAATCCTCCCAAAATCTCCCGAAATTTTCCAAAATCCCCCCAAAATCCCCCAAAATCCCCCCAAATCGTCCGAAATCCCCCCAAAATCCCCCCAAATCCCCCCCAAATCCCCCCCAAAATCCCCCAAAATCACCCCAAAATTTCCCAAAAGCCCCCCAAATCTTCTCAAATTCCCCCCAAATCCCTCCAAAATCCTCCCAAAATCTCCCGAAATTTTCCGAAATCCCCCCAAAATCCCCCAAAATCCCCCCAAATCGTCCGAAATCCCCCCAAATATCCCCAAAATCCCCCAAAGTCCCCCATTTTTTAGGTTTTTTCTCTGTTTAGGTTCCCCCCCTTTTTTTAGGTTTTCCAACTTTTTTGGTTTTTTTCTCCATTTTTAGGGTTTTTTCCTCCTTTTTAGGTTTTTTCCCTTTTTTAGGTTTTTTTTTCCTCTTTTAGGGTTTCCTCCCTTTTTTAGGCTTTCCACATTTTTTAGGTGTTTCCCCCCCTTTTTAAATTTTCCCCCTTTTTTAGGTGTTTCCCCCTTTTTTAGGTTTTTCCCCCTTTTTTAGGGTTTTCCCTCTTTTTAAGGTTTTTTTTCCTTTTTTAGGTTTTCCCCCCCATTGTTTGGTTTCCCCCTTTTTGATGTTTTTTTCCTTTTTTAAGTTTTTTTTTCCTTTTTTATGATTTTCCCCCTTTTTAGGTTTTCCTCCCTTTTTTAGGTTTTTCCCCTTTTTTAGGTTTTTTCCCCTTTTTTATGTTTTTCCCCTTTTTTGGGGTTTTCCCCCTTTTTAGGTTTTTTCTTTTTTTGGTTTTTTTTTTTTTCCCCTTTTTTCTTTTTTTTTTCACTTTTTTTAGATTTTTTTCCCTTTTTAATTTTCTCCCTTTTTAGCTTTTCCCCGGTTTTTTAGGGTTTTTCCTCCCCCTTTTTTAAGTTTCCCCCTTTTTTAGGTTTTTTCCCCTTTTTCTGCTTTTGCCCCTTTTTAGGGTTTTTTCCTCTTTTAGGTTTCCCCCCTTTTTTAGGTTTTCCTCTTTTTTGTTGTTTTTTTCCCCTTTTTTAGATTTTCCCCCCTTTTTAGAATTTTTCCCCTTTTTTAGGGTTTCCCCCCTTTTTTAGGTTTTCCTTCTTTTTAAGGTTTTTTTCCCTTTTTTAGGGTTTTTCCCCCCGTTGTTTGGTTTCCCCCTTTTTTATGTTTTTTCCTTTTTTAAGTTTTTTTTCCTTTTTTATGATTTTCCCTCTTTTTAGGTTTTCCTCCCTTTTTTAGGTTTTTCCCCTTTTTTAGGTGTTTGCCCCCTTTTTAGGTTTTTTCCCCTTTTTTAGGTTTTTCCCCTTTTTTTACGGTTTTCCCTTTTTTTAGCCCGTTTTAGGTTTTTTCCCATTTTAGGTTTCCCTCCTTTTTTAGGTTTTCCCTTTTTTTTTGTTTTTTTCCCCCTTTTTTAGATTTTCCCCCCTTTTTAGAATTTTTCCCCTTTTTTAGGTTTTTCCATTTTTTTAGTTTTTCCCCCTTTTTAAACTTTTTCCCCCTTTTTAGGTTTCCCCCTTTTTTAGGGTTTTCCCCCTTTTTTAGTTTTTTTCACTTTTTTCGATTTTTTCCCCTTTTTACTTTTCCCCCTTTTTAGCTTTTCCCCCCTTTTTTAGGTCTTTCTTCTTTTTTTTATGATTTTCTCCTTTTTTAGGTTTATCTCCCTTTTTTTAGGGTTTTTCCACCTTTTTCTGGTTTTCCCCCATTTTTTAGGTTTTTCTCTCCTTTTTTAGGTTTCCCCGCTTTTTCAGGTTTTCCCTTTTTTTTGGTTTTTTTCCCTTTTTTAGGTTTTTCCCCCTTTTTTAGGTTTTTCCTTCTTTTTACGGTTTTTTCCCTTTTTTAGGTTTTCCCCCCTTTTTTCATTTTCCCCCTTTTTTAGGTTTTCTCTCCGTTTTGGGGTTTTTCCCCATTTTTTTTAGGTTTTCCCCCTTTTTTAGCTTTTTTTCCCCATTTTATGTTTACCCCCCCCTTTTTAGGTTTTCCCCTTTTTTAGATATCCCCCCCTTCTTTTAGGATTTTTCTCCTTTTTTGTTTTTCCCCCTTTTTTTAGGTTTTTCCATTTTTTAAGGCTTTTTCCCCTTTTTTACATTTCCCCCTTTTTTAGGTTTTTCCCCCTTTTTTAGCTTTTCCCACTTTTTTAGATTTTTTCCCTTCTTAGCTTTTTCTTCTTTTTTTACCATTTTCTCCTTTTTTAGGTTTTTTTCCACCTTTTTTAGGTTTCCCCCCTTTTTTAGGGTTTCCCCCTTTTTTGTTTTTCCCCCTTTTTCAGGTTTTCCCCCCTTTTTTTAGGTTTTTTCCCCCCTTTTTTACAAATCTGGGAATTCTCAGGGATGGCCGAGGACGGGGATCCTCCCCCGGGGCGTTCCCAGCCGGATTCACCCCGGGAATTGTTGCCCGGGGCTCGGCCAGGGAGCAGCACCCGGGAATTCCCTCGGCAGGGGCTGGAGATCCCGGCCCGCTGGGATCCAATGGGATCCGATGGGATCCGATGGGATCCGATGGGATCCGATGGGATCCGATGGGATCTGATGGGATCTGATGGGATCTGGGATGGGGACAGGCCCTGGGATGGATTCCCTGGGATGGGGACAGACCCTGGGACCCGGATCCGTGTCCCACGGGATCAGGACAGGCCCTGGGATGGATCCCCAGGGATGGATCCTCTGGGATGGATCCCACTGGACCAGGACAGGCTCTGGGACCCAGATCCGTGTCCCTCTGGATCAAGACAGGCCCTGGGATGGATCCCCTGGGATCAAAACAGGGTTGGATCCATGTCCCACGGAACCAGGACAGGCCCTGGGATGGATCCCACGGAACCAGGACAGGCCCTGGGATGGATCCCCTGGGACCCGGATCCCACTGGATCAGGACAGACCCTGGGACCCGGATCCGTGTCCCATGGGATGGGGACAGGCCCTGGGATGGATCCCCTGGGATCAGGACAGACCCTGGGATCAGGACAGGCCCTGGGACCCGGATCCGTGTCCCACTGGACCAGGACAGGTTCTGGGACCTGGATCCATGTCCCATGGGATGGGGACAGACCCTGGGATGGATCCCCTGGGATCAGGACAGGTTCTGGGACCCGGATCCGTGTCCCACTGGACCAGGACAGGTTCTGGGACCCGGATCCATGTCCCATGGGATGGGGACAGGCCCTGGGATGGATCCCCTGGGACCTGGATCCATGTCCCATGGGACCAGGACAGGTTCTGGGACCCAGATCCATGTCCCACGGGATCAGGACAGGCCCTGGGATGGATCCCCTGGGATGGATCCCACTGGACCAGGAGAGGCTCTGGGACCCAGATCCGTGTCCCTCTGGATCAAGACAGGCCCTGGGATGGATCCCCTGGGACCTGGATCCCACGGGATCAGAACAGACCCTGGGACCTGGATCCGTGTCCCACGGGATCAGGACAGGCCCTGGGATGGATCCCCTGGGATGGGGACAGGCCCTGGGATGGATCCCACGGGATCAGGACAGGTTCTGGGACCCGGATCCGTGTCCCATGGGATGGGGACAGGCCCTGGGATGGATCCCCTGGGACCTGGATTCCACTGGATCAGGACAGGCTCTGGGACCTGGATCCGTGTCCCACGGGATCAGGACAGGCCCTGGGATGGATCCCCTGGGATGGGGACAGGCCCTGGGATGGATCCCACGGGATCAGGACAGACCCTGGGACCTGGATCCGTGTCCCACGGGATCAGGACAGGCCCTGGGATGGATCCCACAGGATGGGGACAGGCCCTGGGATGGATCCCACGGGATCAGGACAGGCCCTGGGATGGATCCCCTGGCATCAGGACAGGCCCTGGGACCCGGATCCGTGTCCCACTGGATCAGGACAGGCCCTGGGACGGATCCCACGGGATCAGGACAGACCCTGGGACCCGGATCCGTGTCCCAGTGGATCAGGATAGGCCCTGGGATGGATCCCCTGGGACCTGGATCCCACGGGATCAGGACAGACCCTGGGACCCGGATCCGTGTCCCACTGGACCAGGACAGGTTCTGGGACCCGGATCCGTGTCCCATGGGATCAGGACAGACTCTGGGATGGATCCCCTGGGATGGGGACAGGCCCTGGGATGGATCCCCTGGGATCAGGACAGGCCCTGGGACCCAGATCCATGTCCCACTGGACCAGGACAGGTTCTGGGACCTGGATCCGTGTCCCACGGGATCAGGACAGGCCCTGGGATGGATCCCACGGGATCAGGACAGGCCCTGGGATGGATCCCACGGGATCAGGACAGGCTCTGGGACCCAGATCCGTGTCCCTCTGGATCAAGACAGGTCCTGGGATGGATCCCCTGGGATCAAAACAGGGTTGGATCCATGTCCCACGGAACCAGGACAGGCCCTGGGATGGATCCCCTGGGATCAGGACAGGCCCTGGGACCCAGATCCATGTCCCACTGGATCAGGACAGGTTCTGGGACCTGGATCCGTGTCCCACGGGATCAGGACAGGCCCTGGGATGGATCCCCTGGGATGGGGACAGACCCTGGGATGGATCCCCTGGGATGGGGACAGACCCTGGGATGGATCCCCTGGGATCAGGACAGGCTCTGGGAAGAATCCCACTGGACCAGGAGAGGTTCTGGGACCCGGATCCATGTCCCATGGGATGGGGACAGACCCTGGGATGGATCCCACGGGATCAGGACAGGCCCCGGGATGGATCCCCTGGCATCAGGACAGACCCTGGGACCCGGATCCGTGTCCCAGTGGATCAGGACAGGCCCTGGGATGGATCCCCTGGGACCCAGATTCCACTGGATCAGGACAGATCCTGGGAAGGATCCCACTGGACCAGGACAGGTTCTGGGACCTGGATCCGTGTCCCATGGGATGGGGACAGACCCTGGGATGGATCCCCTGGGATCAGGACAGGCCCGGGGATGGATCCCCTGGGATGGATCCATGTCCCATGGGACCAGGACAGACCCTGGGACCCAGATCCGTGTCCCACGGGATGGGGACAGACCTCGGGATGGATCCCACGGGATCAGGACAGACCCTGGGACCCGGATCCGTCTCCCACTGGATCAGGACACCCCCCCGCGCCGGGGGGGCTCCTGCCCTCAGCCCCTGCCCTCCATTCCCCACTGACGCACTCCAGGCCGGTTTTTCCTCTTTTTTTCCCAAAAAAAAAACCTCGGGAAGCAGAGCCAGGGGGGTTGGACTCTCTCTACCTTTATTTTCCTGTCCTGGCAGCAGCGGGAAGGGGCAGGAGAGGGGAGGGGGAGGTGACAGCGCCGGTGACAATTCCCCCCGGGAAGGGGGATCTGGAGGGACGGCGGCGGCAGCGGCAGCGGCGGCGGGGATATCCCGGCTACTCCCTGGGAAAGAGGGGAAAATCGGGATGAGCGGGAAATCGGGATGAGCGAAAAATCGGGATGAGGGGAAAATCGGGATGAGCGAAAAACCGGGATGAGGGGAAAACCGGGATGAGCGGGAAATCGGGATGAGCGGAAAATCGGGATGAGGGGAAAATCGGGATGAGCGAAAAACCGGGATGAGGGGAAAACCGGGATGAGCGGAAAACCGGGATGAGCGAAAAACTGGGATGAGCGAAAAACCGGGATGAGCGGGAAATCGGGATGAGCGGAAAATCGGGATGAGGGGAAAACCGGGATGAGTGGGAAACCAGGATGAGGGGAAAATCGGGATGAGCGGGAAACCGGGATGAGCGGGAAATCGGGATGAGCGGGAAACCGGGATGAGCGGGAAATTGGGATGAGCGGGAAACCGGGATGAGCGGGAAATCGGGATGAGCGGAAACCGGGATGAGGGGAAAATCGGGATGAGCGGGAAACCGGGATGAGTGGAAAATTGGGATGAGCGCGAAACCGGGACGAGTGGGAAACCGGGATGAGCGGGAAATCGGGATGAGGGGAAAATCGGGATGAGGGGAAAATCGGGATGAGCGGGAAACTGGGATGAGCTGGAAATCGGGATGAGCGGGAAATCGGGATGAGCCCGGTGTTATCCCACAGGGGGTGTGGGTGAGGGGGTTTTTTGGGATTTTTTTGGGAATTCCGGGACTCACACGGAGTTCTCCTTGAAGCGCCGCAGCGCCTGGTCGGCCACCAGCTCCATGAATTCCGGGTGATCCCAGGGAACGTTCCCGGGAACCGTCAGCTCCAGAGGCTCGGAGTCGAAGAGCTGCACCGTCACCTGCGTGTCCGGAGGGGCCGAGGGGTCCGAGGGGTTGGGAGCCTTGGAGAGCACCTGGGAGTGGGAAAAGGGGAAGGGGGAAGGGAAAAAAGGGAAAAAATGGGAAAAAAAAGGGAAAAAAAAAAAAGGGAAAAAAAGGAAGAAAGGAAAATAAAAGGAAAAAAAAAGAAGAAAGGTAAATAAAAGGAAAAAAGGAAAATAGGGAATAAAAAGGAAGAAAGGGAAAAAAAAGGAAAAAAAGGGAAAAAAAGGAAAAAAAAGGAAAAAAGGAAAAAAGGAAAAAAAGGAAAAAAATGAAAAAAAAAAGGAAAAAAGAAAAAAAAAGGGAAAAAAGGAAGAAAGGAAAATAAAAGGAAAAAGGGAAAAATGAAAAAAAGGAGAAAAGGAAATAAAAGGAAAAATGAAAAAAGGAGAAAAGGAGAAAGGAAAAAGGGAAAAAAAAAAGGAAAAAAGGAAAAAAAAAGGAAAAAAAAGAAGGAAGGAAAAAAAAGAAAAAAGGGAAAAAAAAGGAAAAAAGAAAAAAAAAGAAAAAAGGAAGAAGGGAAAAAAAGGAAAAAAAGAAAGAAAGGAAAATAAAAGAAAAAAAGAAGAAAGGAAAATAAAAGGAAAAAAGGGGAAAAAATTGGAAAAAAAAGGAAGAAAGGAAAATAAAGGGAAAAAAAGAAGAAAGGAAAATAAAAGGAAAAAAGAAAAAAAAGGAAATAAAAAGGAAAAAAGGAAAATCAAGGAAAAAAGGAAGAAAGGGGAAAAAAGGAAAAAGGAAAAAAGGAGAAAAGGAAAAAGGAAACAAAGAAAAAGGGAAAAAAGGAAAAAAGGGAAAAAAGGGAAAAAAGGAAGAAAGGAAAATAAAAGGAAAAAGGGAAAAGGGAAAAAGAGAGAAAAGGAGAAAGCAAAAAAGGAAAAAAAAAAGGAAAAAAAGGGAAAAAAAAGAAGAAAGGAAAAATAAAAAGGAAAAAGGAAAAAAGGGAAAAAAGGAAAAAAAGGAAATAAAAAGGAAATAAAAAGGAAAAAAGGAGAAAGGAAAAAAGGAAAAAAGAAAGGGAAGGGAGGGGAAGGGAAGGGAAGGGAAGGGAAGGGAAGGGAAGGGAAGGGAAGGGAAGGGAAGGGAAGGGAAGGGAAGGGAAGGGAAGGGAAGGGAAGGGAAGGGAAGGGAAGGGAAGGGAAGGGAAGGGAAGGGAAAAAAGGAAAAAAAAAGAAAAAAAAAAGAAAAAAAAAAGGAAAAAAAAAGGAAAAAAAGGAAAAAAAGGAAAAAGGAAAAAAGGAAAAGGGAAAAGGGTCATCCCCCGGGATCGCTCCGGCAGGAACGGCCGCAGCAGAGCCCCCAGGCCGGGGCCCCTGAGCTCGGCTCCCTTCCCGGCACCCGGCATCCGGAGCCAGGCGATTCCCGGCCGGAGCACAAAGGGCCCTTTGTGTCCCTGTCCCACTTTCCCGGCCGGCAGGGCGGGCTCACCGTGGTGACCTGCAGGAAGCCGCCGCCGTCGGCTGCCAGGGAGCGGTTGGCCAGGCGGCTCACCCAGCCGAACTGGCGGTTCAGCCGGTCCAGCAGGCCCGAGGTGTTGAGCATCTCCTGCTGGAATTCCCGGAGCAGGGAGTCGTAGCGGCGGGTGAAGCGCTCGGCCAGGCGGACGGCGTCCTGCAGCTGCGCCCGCAGCTCCTGCTGCGACGGGTCCTGCAGCTCCTGCTCGCAGTCTGGGGGAGGGGAGGGATGGGGGGAGGGGGTCAGCACGGCCTGGGGGGGCTCATCCCGTCCTATCCTGTCCCATCTCATCCCATGGATCCCATCCCATCCCATCCATCCCGTCCTATCCTGTCCCATCCCATGGATCCCATCCCATCCCATCCATCCCATCCTATCCTGTCCCATCCCATGGATCCCATCCCATCCCATCCATCCCGTCCTATCCTGTCCCATCCCATCCCATCCCATCCCATCCCATCCCATCCCATCCCATCCATCCCGTCCTATCCTGTCCCATCCCATGGATCCCATCCTGTCCCGTCCCATCCATCCCGTCCTATCCTGTCCCATCCATCCCATGGATCCCATCCCATCCATCCCGTCATATCCTGTCCTGTCCCATCCCGTCCCATCATCCCATCCCATCCATCCCATGGATCCCATCCATCCCATCCCATCCCATCCCATCCCATCCCATCCCATCCCATCCCATCCCATCCCATCCCATGGATCCCATCCATCCCATCCCATCCCATCCCATCCCATCCCATCCCATCCCATCCCATCCATCCCGTCCTATCCTGTCCCATCCCATCCATCCCATCCCATCCATCCCATCCCATCCCATCCATCCCATCCCATCCCATCCATCCCATCCCATCCATCCCATCCCGTCCCATCCCATCCCATCCCATCCCATGGATCCCATCCATCCCATCCCATCCCATCCCATCCCATCCCATCCCATCCCATCCCATCCCATCCCATCCCATCCCATCCATCCCGTCCTATCCTGTCCCATCCCATCCATCCCATCCCATCCATCCCATCCCATCCCATCCATCCCATCCCATCCCATCCCATCCCATCCCATCCCATCCCGTCTCTCCCAAAGTGCAGCCCTTGCACCCCAAACTCTCAGAGGCACCGATTGCACCCCAGCCCCCAGACTGCTCCCCCATTCCCCATCCCCATTCCCCATTCCCAGTTCCCATCCCCATCCTTTTTCCCATTCCCATCCCCATTCCCATCCCCAATTCCCAGTTCCCAATTCCCAGTTCCCATCCCATTCCCCATTCCCCATTCCTATCCCCACCCTGTTTCCGTTTCCGTTTCCGTTTCCCATCCCATCCCCATTTCCATTCCCATTCCCATCCCCATAGCCAACTCCATTTCCATTCCCCATCCCCAATTCCCAATTCCCAGTCCCATTCCTGTTCCCAATTCCCAGTTCCCAATTCCCCATTCCCATTCCCATCCCCATCCCCATTCCCAGTTTCCTGTTCTCATTTCCATTCCCATCCCCAATCCCGTCCCCATTCCCATTCCCAATTCCCATCCTCATTCCCATTCCCAGTTCCCATTCCTGTACCCATTCCCATCCCCATTCCCATTCCCATCCCCATCCTTTTTCCCATCTCCATCCCCATTCCCAATCCCCAATCCCCAATCCCATCCCCATTCTCATTCCCAATCCCCATTCCCCTCCTTTTTGCCATCCCCATTCCCATTCCCATCCCCAATTCCCAGTTCCCAATTTCCAGTTCCCATCCCCATTCCCCATTCCCAATTCCCCATTCCCAGTCCCAGCTCCCAATTCCCCAGTCCTGTTCCTGTTCCCAATTCCCAGTTCCCAATTCCCCATCCTCATCCCCATCCCCACCCTCATCCCCATTCCCATTCCCATTCCCAGTTCCCCATCCCCATTCCCAGTTTCTTGTTCCCATTTCCATCCCCTTCCTGTTTCCATCCCAATTCCCATCCTCATCCCCATCCCCAATCCCCAATCCCGTCCCCATTCCCCTTCCCAATTCCCATCCTCATTCCCATTCCCAGTCCCCATTCCCATTCCCCAATCCCATTCCCATTCCCAATTCCCAATCCCCATCCCCAATCCCGTTCCCCATACCCATTCCCAATCCCCAATTCCCCAATTCCCCAATTCCCCAATTCCCCAATTCCCAATCCCCGATCCCGTCCCCGTTCCCAATTCCCAATCTCCATTCCCAATTCCCCAATCCCGTCCCTGTTCCTGTTCCCAATTCCCAATCCCCGTCCCCAATTCCCAATTCCCCAATTCCCAATCCCTGATCCCGTTCTCGATCCCAATTCCCCAATCCCGTCCCCATTCCCAATCCCCAATCCCCATCCCCATTCCCCATTCCCATTCCCATCCCCATCCCCATCCCAGTTCTCAGCTCCCATCCCCATCCCCATTCCCAGTTCCCCATCCCCATTCCCAGTTTCTTGTTCCCATTTCCATCCCCTTCCTGTTTCCATCCCCATTCCCATCCCCATCCCCAATCCCGTCCCCATTCCCCTTCCCAATTCCCATCCTCATTCCCATTCCCAGTTCCCATTCCCAATTCCCAATCCCTGTTCCCCATTCCCAATCCCCGTCCCCAATTCCCAATTCCCCGATTCCCCAATTCCCCAGTTCCCAATCCCCAATCCCGTCCCCGTTCCCAACTCCCAATCCCCATTCCCAATTCCCCAATCCCGTCCCTGTTCCTGTTCCTGTTCCCAATCCCCATCCCCAATTCCCAATTCCCCAATTTCCCAATCCCTGATCCCATTCCCGTTCCCAATTCCCAATCCCCGTTCCCTATTCCCCAATTCCTCAATTCCCGATCCCGTTCCCCATTCCCGTTCCCAATACTCAATTCCTCAATTCCCCAATTCCCAATCCCTGATGCCGTTCTTGTTCCCAATTTCCCAATCCCGTCCCTGTTCCCATTCCCAATTCCCAATCCCCATTCCCAATTCCCCAATTCCCAATTCCCAATTCCCCAATTCCCAATTCCCCAATCCCCAATCCCCATTCCCAATTCCCCAATCCCCCAATTCCCAATCCCCAATTCCCCAATTCCCAATTCCCCAATTCCCCAATTCCCAATTCCCCAATCCCCAATCCCCAATTCCCAATTCCCAATTCCCCAATCCCCAATCCCCAATTCCCCAATTCCCAATTCCCCAATCCCCATTCCCAATTCCCCAATCCCCAATTCCCAATTCCCCAATCCCCAATTCCCAATCCCCAATCCCCCAATTCCCCAATCCCCAATCCCCAATTCCCAATTCCCAATTCCCAATCCCCAATTCCCCAATTCCCAATCCCCAATCCCAATTCCCAATTCCCCAATCCCCAATCCCCAATCCCCAATTCCCAATCCCCAATTCCAATCCCCAATCCCCAATCCCCAATTCCCAATTCCCAATCCCCATTCCCAATTCCCAATCCCCAATTCCCCAATCCCCAATCCCCAATTCCACCCCCAATTCCCAATCCCCAATTCCCCAATCCCCAATCCCCAATCCCCAATCCCCATTCCCCAATCCCCAATCCCCAATCCCATTCCCCAATTCCCAATCCCAATCCCCAATCCCCTCCAATCCCCAATTCCCCAATCCCCATCCCCAATTCCCCAATCCCCAATCACCAATTCCCAATCCCAATTCCCCAATCCCCAATTCCCAATCCCCAATTCCCCCAATCCCCAATCACCAATTCCCAATTCCCCAATTCCCCAATCCCCCAATTCCCCAATCCCCAATTCCCAATCCCCAATCCCCAATTCCCCAATCCCCAATCCCCAATTCCCAATCCCCAATCCCCAATTCCCCAATCCCCAATTCCCAATCCCCAATCCCCAATTCCCCAATTCCCCAATCCCCAATCCCCAATTCCCAATTCCCAATTCCCCAATCCCCAATTCCCAATTCCCCAATCCCCAATTCCCAATTCCCAATTCCCAATCCCCAATTCCCAATTCCCCAATCCCCAATTCCCAATTCCCAATTCCCCAATCCCCAATTCCCAATTCCCCAATCCCCAATTCCCAATTCCCAATTCCCCAATCCCCAATTCCCAATTCCCCAATCCCCAATTCCCAATTCCCCAATTCCCAATCCCCAATTCCCAATTCCCAATCCCCAATTCCCAATTCCCCAATTCCCAATCCCCAATTCCCAATTCCCAATTCCCCAATTCCCCAATTCCCAATTCCCCAATTCCCAATTCCCCAATCCCCAATTCCCCAATTCCCCAATCCCCAATTCCCCAATCCCCAATTCCCCAATTCCCCAATTCCCCAATTCCCAATTCCCCAATCCCCAATTCCCAATCCCCAATCCCCAATTCCCCAATTCCCCAATCCCCAATTCCCAATCCCCAATTCCCCAATCCCCAATTCCCAATCCCCAATCCCCAATTCCCCAATTCCCCAATCCCCAATCCCCAATTCCCAATTCCCAATTCCCAATTCCCCAATCCCCAATTCCCA
>JAJNNQ010000250.1:0-5000 GCA_027886175.1 Phylloscopus collybita
CTAACCCTAACCCTAAACCCTAACCCTAACCCTAACCCTAACCCTAACCCTAACCCTAACCCTAACCCTAACCCTAACCCTAACCCTAACCCTAACCCTAACCCTAACCCTAACCCTAACCCTAACCCTAACCCTAACCCTAACCCTAACCCTAACCCTAACCCTAACCCTAACCCTAACCCTAACCCTAACCCTAACCCTAACCCTAACCCTAACCCTAACCCTAACCCTAACCCTAACCCTAACCCTAACCCTAACCCTAACCCTAACCCTAACCCTAACCCTAACCCTAACCCTAACCCTAACCCTAACCCTAACCCTAACCCTAACCCTAACCCTAACCCTAACCCTAACCCTAACCCTAACCCTAACCCTAACCCTAACCCTAACCCTAACCCTAACCCTAACCCTAACCCTAACCCTAACCCTAACCCTAACCCTAACCCTAACCCTAACCCTAACCCTAACCCTAACCCTAACCCTAACCCTAACCCTAACCCTAACCCTAACCCTAACCCTAACCCTAACCCTAACCCTAACCCTAACCCTAACCCTAACCCTAACCCTAACCCTAACCCTAACCCTAACCCTAACCCTAACCCTAACCCTAACCCTAACCCTAACCCTAACCCTAACCCTAACCCTAACCCTAACCCTAACCCTAACCCTAACCCCTAACCCTAACCCTAACCCTAACCCTAACCCTAACCCTAACCCTAACCCTAACCCTAACCCTAACCCTAACCCTAACCCTAACCCTAACCCTAACCCTAACCCTAACCCTAACCCTAACCCTAACCCTAACCCTAACCCTAACCCTAACCCTAACCCTAACCCTAACCCTAACCCTAACCCTAACCCTAACCCTAACCCTAACCCTAACCCTAACCCTAACCCTAACCCTAACCCTAACCCTAACCCTAACCCTAACCCTAACCCTAACCCTAACCCTAACCCTAACCCTAACCCTAACCCTAACCCTAACCCTAACCCTAACCCTAACCCTAACCCTAACCCTAACCCTAACCCTAACCCTAACCCTAACCCTAACCCTAACCCTAACCCTAACCCTAACCCTAACCCTAACCCTAACCCTAACCCTAACCCTAACCCTAACCCTAACCCTAACCCTAACCCTAACCCTAACCCTAACCCTAACCCTAACCCTAACCCTAACCCTAACCCTAACCCTAACCCTAACCCTAACCCTAACCCTAACCCTAACCCTAACCCTAACCCTAACCCTAACCCTAACCCTAACCCTAACCCTAACCCTAACCCTAACCCCTAACCCTAACCCTAACCCTAACCCTAACCCTAACCCTAACCCTAACCCTAACCCTAACCCTAACCCTAACCCTAACCCTAACCCTAACCCTAACCCTAACCCTAACCCTAACCCTAACCCTAACCCTAACCCTAACCCTAACCCTAACCCTAACCCTAACCCTAACCCTAACCCTAACCCTAACCCTAACCCTAACCCTAACCCTAACCCTAACCCTAACCCTAACCCTAACCCTAACCCTAACCCTAACCCTAACCCTAACCCTAACCCTAACCCTAACCCTAACCCTAACCCTAACCCTAACCCTAACCCTAACCCTAACCCTAACCCTAACCCTAACCCTAACCCTAACCCTAACCCTAACCCTAACCCTAACCCTAACCCTAACCCTAACCCTAACCCTAACCCTAACCCTAACCCTAACCCTAACCCTAACCCTAACCCTAACCCTAACCCTAACCCTAACCCTAACCCTAACCCTAACCCTAACCCTAACCCTAACCCTAACCCTAACCCTAACCCTAACCCTAACCCTAACCCTAACCCTAACCCTAACCCTAACCCTAACCCTAACCCTAACCCTAACCCTAACCCTAACCCTAACCCTAACCCTAACCCTAACCCTAACCCTAACCCTAACCCTAACCCTAACCCTAACCCTAACCCTAACCCTAACCCTAACCCTAACCCTAACCCTAACCCTAACCCTAACCCTAACCCTAACCCTAACCCTAACCCTAACCCTAACCCTAACCCTAACCCTAACCCTAACCCTAACCCTAACCCTAACCCTAACCCTAACCCTAACCCTAACCCTAACCCTAACCCTAACCCTAACCCTAACCCTAACCCTAACCCTAACCCTAACCCTAACCCTAACCCTAACCCTAACCCTAACCCTAACCCTAACCCTAACCCTAACCCTAACCCTAACCCTAACCCTAACCCTAACCCTAACCCTAACCCTAACCCTAACCCTAACCCTAACCCTAACCCTAACCCTAACCCTAACCCTAACCCTAACCCTAACCCTAACCCTAACCCTAACCCTAACCCTAACCCTAACCCTAACCCTAACCCTAACCCTAACCCTAACCCTAACCCTAACCCTAACCCTAACCCTAACCCTAACCCTAACCCTAACCCTAACCCTAACCCTAACCCTAACCCTAACCCTAACCCTAACCCTAACCCTAACCCTAACCCTAACCCTAACCCTAACCCTAACCCTAACCCTAACCCTAACCCTAACCCTAACCCTAACCCTAACCCTAACCCTAACCCTAACCCTAACCCTAACCCTAACCCTAACCCTAACCCTAACCCTAACCCTAACCCTAACCCTAACCCTAACCCTAACCCTAACCCTAACCCTAACCCTAACCCTAACCCTAACCCTAACCCTAACCCTAACCCTAACCCTAACCCTAACCCTAACCCTAACCCTAACCCTAACCCTAACCCTAACCCTAACCCTAACCCTAACCCTAACCCTAACCCTAACCCTAACCCTAACCCTAACCCTAACCCTAACCCTAACCCTAACCCTAACCCTAACCCTAACCCTAACCCTAACCCTAACCCTAACCCTAACCCTAACCCTAACCCTAACCCTAACCCTAACCCTAACCCTAACCCTAACCCTAACCCTAACCCTAACCCTAACCCTAACCCTAACCCTAACCCTAACCCTAACCCTAACCCTAACCCTAACCCTAACCCTAACCCTAACCCTAACCCTAACCCTAACCCTAACCCTAACCCTAACCCTAACCCTAACCCTAACCCTAACCCTAACCCTAACCCTAACCCTAACCCTAACCCTAACCCTAACCCTAACCCTAACCCTAACCCTAACCCTAACCCTAACCCTAACCCTAACCCTAACCCTAACCCTAACCCTAACCCTAACCCTAACCCTAACCCTAACCCTAACCCTAACCCTAACCCTAACCCTAACCCTAACCCTAACCCTAACCCTAACCCTAACCCTAACCCTAACCCTAACCCTAACCCTAACCCTAACCCTAACCCTAACCCTAACCCTAACCCTAACCCTAACCCTAACCCTAACCCTAACCCTAACCCTAACCCTAACCCTAACCCTAACCCTAACCCTAACCCTAACCCTAACCCTAACCCTAACCCTAACCCTAACCCTAACCCTAACCCTAACCCTAACCCTAACCCTAACCCTAACCCTAACCCTAACCCTAACCCTAACCCTAACCCTAACCCTAACCCTAACCCTAACCCTAACCCTAACCCTAACCCTAACCCTAACCCTAACCCTAACCCTAACCCTAACCCTAACCCTAACCCTAACCCTAACCCTAACCCTAACCCTAACCCTAACCCTAACCCTAACCCTAACCCTAACCCTAACCCTAACCCTAACCCTAACCCTAACCCTAACCCTAACCCTAACCCTAACCCTAACCCTAACCCTAACCCTAACCCTAACCCTAACCCTAACCCTAACCCTAACCCTAACCCTAACCCTAACCCTAACCCTAACCCTAACCCTAACCCTAACCCTAACCCTAACCCTAACCCTAACCCTAACCCTAACCCTAACCCTAACCCTAACCCTAACCCTAACCCTAACCCTAACCCTAACCCTAACCCTAACCCTAACCCTAACCCTAACCCTAACCCTAACCCTAACCCTAACCCTAACCCTAACCCTAACCCTAACCCTAACCCTAACCCTAACCCTAACCCTAACCCTAACCCTAACCCTAACCCTAACCCTAACCCTAACCCTAACCCTAACCCTAACCCTAACCCTAACCCTAACCCTAACCCTAACCCTAACCCTAACCCTAACCCTAACCCTAACCCTAACCCTAACCCTAACCCTAACCCTAACCCTAACCCTAACCCTAACCCTAACCCTAACCCTAACCCTAACCCTAACCCTAACCCTAACCCTAACCCTAACCCTAACCCTAACCCTAACCCTAACCCTAACCCTAACCCTAACCCTAACCCTAACCCTAACCCTAACCCTAACCCTAACCCTAACCCTAACCCTAACCCTAACCCTAACCCTAACCCTAACCCTAACCCTAACCCTAACCCTAACCCTAACCCTAACCCTAACCCTAACCCTAACCCTAACCCTAACCCTAACCCTAACCCTAACCCTAACCCTAACCCTAACCCTAACCCTAACCCTAACCCTAACCCTAACCCTAACCCTAACCCTAACCCTAACCCTAACCCTAACCCTAACCCTAACCCTAACCCTAACCCTAACCCTAACCCTAACCCTAACCCTAACCCTAACCCTAACCCTAACCCTAACCCTAACCCTAACCCTAACCCTAACCCTAACCCTAACCCTAACCCTAACCCTAACCCTAACCCTAACCCTAACCCTAACCCTAACCCTAACCCTAACCCTAACCCTAACCCTAACCCTAACCCTAACCCTAACCCTAACCCTAACCCTAACCCTAACCCTAACCCTAACCCTAACCCTAACCCTAACCCTAACCCTAACCCTAACCCTAACCCTAACCCTAACCCTAACCCTAACCCTAACCCTAACCCTAACCCTAACCCTAACCCTAACCCTAACCCTAACCCTAACCCTAACCCTAACCCTAACCCTAACCCTAACCCTAACCCTAACCCTAACCCTAACCCTAACCCTAACCCTAACCCTAACCCTAACCCTAACCCTAACCCTAACCCTAACCCTAAC
>JAJNNQ010000250.1:10000-60000 GCA_027886175.1 Phylloscopus collybita
AAATAGCCTGCATTAAATTCTCTGCATTTAGACCACTGTGTCAAAAAACCCTCTAAATTTTTAAATAAAATAATTACATGAAATAAGTATTGATCTCTTGACTGCACTTCACAGACAACTTTGAGTGACTGTTGGAAAAACAAGGTTCCAAATTTGGCCGAGTGGAACAGCAACAGGAGGGGCCAGGCAGTGAATACAGGCAGGGTATTAAATGGATAAAAATAAAAAAAAATGAATAAAAATGAAAAAAAATGAATAAAAATGAATAAAAATGAATAAAAATGAATAAAAATGAATAAAAATGAATAAAAATGAATAAAAGAGGGTCCCAGTGTCTCAGTGTGGCCTGCTCACCATTCCAGCATTCCACATCTGTCTGCCCTGGCACTGCACGTGTAACTGAAGTTATGAAGTACAAAACTGTTGAGCCAGGAGCACAAACACAACAAACAGAATTCTCACATTTGAAACTCATTTCCAGTCTGTTGTTCTCCGCTTGCACACAAAGCTCTTCAAACGCCACTGTCATTCTCCAAAAACAAAATTTCAGATTTGAAGTTCAGTACTGGAAACCCTGGAGGTTCTCCAGGGGCTGCTGCCAACCTCAGCCATTCAGAGGAATCACCAAGTAGGTGAAACAGAGTCCAGAAAGATGTTCTGGCATGGACACAAACAGCATCTCAACATCAACGTGGAACTCAGCTCAGCACATCCACACAACTCACACTCCTTTGATCAAGCTAGGTCACTCACTTCTACCTTGCTGTGAAGTTCCTCATACAATTGCCTCATTTCTTCTTTTTCCTCTTCATCTATCAAAGCAAGAATGCACAAGGAAATTTTTCCTTTGGAAAACGAATGCCAGCTGTCCAAGTCATTGTGCTTAACCAGCATAATGAATTAAAAAAGGAATTATCAGCTCCTTTCCGTGTTAAATTATTCATTATGAAGCATGGTGCCAAAAGATAAAGAACCTAGGGAAAACGTGTATTTCATTGAAACATTAAGCAAGCTCAGCTTTTCAATGTCCTTCCCAATATAATTTTTTCTGTGGAAAGTGTCATTCCGGATCAATTTCTGCAACCATATCAATTATTATGGCATTAGTGTTGTTGAATATTACTGTATCAAACTGTTAGCATTTGATAAACTGTACTGTAGGGCTCAGCAGTGAATTTCTTCCTATCAGCAGATACCAATGACCACAGAACTGTCATTATGAAGTAGCAACAACACTCCATGTCCATGTTTTCCTTCTTTCCTTTCATTTTTGTAATTGATACTATTTTTTCCTAAGAAATCAATTAAGACAACAACTACCAGAACAGAACAGTACATAGATACACAGGTGTTTCTAAATTAGGCTAAAAAGAAACAGACACTTCTGAAGTCTCCAGGACCGAGTTAGTAAAATTTTAGTGACTATAATAACAACTCTAAATTGCATATAAAGTAAAATTCCCCAATCAAGGACATGTTTGAAAATCTCAAGAATTTAAAACTTCCTTCAGTTTTGTGAGAAGACTTCTAGTTCTTCATTATTCCTTGGGGTATAAAAAAAGACCTTTTCTCCCCCACAAGCGTGTGAGTGCTGCAAACAGGAAATGACAGCTCTGGAAATTTGTTAAAGAGTGCTGGGAATTTAGAGGAGATTCTACTGCCTAGAAACAGGCGTGGAGTGCCACTCGGTCTGGCTTCATATATTCACAGTATCTGGGTGGGACAGAGAACCTTCCCTGGCCTCACCAGGCTTCGCTTCGAATTTTGTGAGCCACTGAAAATTCACTGCTGATTTTAAGGGCTACATCCAGTCCATCTCAGCTGGAGAAATTTATATCCTTTCTCTATGAACAAAACAAATTCCAACCTTCTCCCCTCTGCAAAACTTTCAAACTGCCCACTAACAGAGACTCTTTCTAAGAAAACCTCCACTTACCTTTCTGACACAAGCCCCATTTTCCAGCAATGCCTCCAAATCTCTTTTTTTCTTCTTTAACACACTACAACCTAAATTTAAAATTAATAAAATGTTAATTAACTTTTTTAATATTTTGGTTTTCTTGCTAGATATTACACTTTTTAAATGATAAAAACTTCAAACTTGACACTTTTTACTACCATTATTTAAAGAAAAAATAATCCCAGAAGCCCCAAACCCCCCAAACTGCCTCAAACCATCACAGAAACCCCAAAAGCATCCCCAAAACCCACCCCAACAATCCCCAAAACCCGCCCCCCGGAACCCCCAAACCCCCGAACCATCCCCAAGCCCCCCGCCCCCGCAAATATCCCCCAAAACTGCCCCAAAAACCCAGCAAGCCCCAAAACCCCATCGAACCCCCCCCAAATCCCCCCAAAGTTCCCCAAATCCTATAAAGCCCCCCAAATCCCCCCAAACCCCCCCAGCCCCTCCCCGCCGTACCGGCAGGCTGCATTTCCGGTCGGCCCCGCAGCGCCGTCACCGTCAGCAGCACCGCCGGGCCGGCACCCCCGGGACCCCTCGGGACCCCCCAAAAACCGCCGGAGACACCAAACCGCCCCCCCTCCCCACCCTGGAAACCCCAAAACTCCCCCGGAGACGCCAAAAAACCCCCAGAGAAGCCATTTCCGGTTGAGCCGCCATCTTTTTTGTGGCTCTTTTAAGGCCCCCTCGGCTGCAAACAGAGACGCCTGACTAAATCGACTGCTTGAACCCGGCCGCGACATAGCTGAGACCACCGGCCCTGCCCACACATCTGGAAAACACCGTGGAGAATTTAATCTGGGAGGCGCTGTGGTCGGGGTTTCGCACAGGCAGTCAGTTAGACGCCTTCGGTGGGTCTTTGAAATTTCCCGCCCTTTTTTCCGCCATATTGGGAAGGTCAAGCACATCGGGCTGGGAAGCCATCTTGAGAGGGATGTCACATGACTTCCGCCCTCACTCGCCTCCATCTTGGTTGCTGCTGAAGCCACTTATGGTTGATCCGCCATCTTTTTTGTGGCACCCTTATGGTCCCCCCGGCTCCACACAGAGGTGCCTGACTCTGTCGGAACCCCTCGGGGGCACTGCTGAGACTCCAGCTCGTGCCCGCGCACCTGGAAACACCCCAGAAAAATCACTCTCCCTAACCCTAACCAACCCTAACCCTAACCCTAACCCTAACCACAGCACCGCCCGCGTTCAGGTTTTTTAATGGAGCAGAAAAGGCAGAGGTTTTGCTGACTGCACTCTCAACCCTACCCAGACGTCCCGTGGCCATGGGTGTCGTTCTTCAGCTCCTTTCCTGCCAACAGCCAAACTTCCAGACACTCAGGGCAAGAAAGAGTAATGGGGAAAAAAATAAAGGAACAAAGCAAGCATGAAAAAATAAAATAAAATAGAAATAAAAATTTAAAAATAAAATTAATTTAAAAGTAATAAAAATATAGCAAAAATATAAAAAGAAAAATAAGAGAAATGAAATGAAAAATTAAAGATACAAAACTAAAACAAAACCAGTAAAAAAATAATATATAGTACTAAAATATAGAAAATATTAAATAAGTAAAAATAAATAATATATAAAACTAAAATAAAAAATTAAAGATATTAAAAATAAAAGGAAAAAGGAAAAGAAATTTTAAAAAATTAAATAAAAAACTAAAATAAAAATAAAATTAGAGGGAATAAAATATGAAACCAAGAACAAGAAATAAAATAACATGAAAAAATAAAACACAGTAAGATAAAAATATAGCATTAAAAAAAACCCAAATCAAAAAGCAGTAAATAAAAAATAAAATAAACAATAAATAGAATAAAAGACAAAATTAAATAAATGCAGCTCTCCCCTCATGCCATTGCCTAACACAGCTCTGGGAGTATCCTGGATTCTGCAGGGATAGGGAAAACAAACCCTGTGCTTCCCAGAAAATAAAGTCTTCTAGGCAATCCCCAGTTTTGCTTGAAAACAGATTCTATTTTAGTGGAAAGCTCACTTTGGATGAGCATCCAAATGTGCCAAGCCAGGAAAGAACCACCCCATTGCGTCCAAGGAACAGCAATTAGGCCATTTAGGATTTAAGTTTTAATGGGATTTTAATGAGATAGTTAAAAATGCAGTTCATATAACTTTACAAAAACATGAATTATGGCAAATAAACACTTAGCAAGTTGGCTGGTGCTGAACAACTCTTGATTTACCAAGAGGAATTTGGTAAATGTCCTTGGACATGAGCCCTACGATGTAGCAAAACTCCAACTAGGATAGAAAACTGGCATTTGCAATAAATATCCCCTTACTAAAATCAGAAAGACGAAAAACATCAAATGAAAGGAAGGAAAAATATCTAAATCTCATCCTGCCTGGAAGACAAGCTCAGGTATTTCTAACAGTGAAAACTTTTGGAACAGTCAGGAATTTGGTGGAAGTTCATGGAATGCTGACATAAAACCTTCTCCCTCTGCTCTGATTTTAAAGGGAAGTGAGAACTGAACACCTCAAGTTACTCCTATCCAACAATTATCTGTATTCTGTGGGAGTAACATTGCAAAGAAACTCCAGGCTTACTGGTACCTGACATCTGAAGCTCTTAGGAGAGCTGGGAAGTTTCAATAGAACAAAAGAGCCACCACAATTGCTGGAATAATAAAATTCAACTTGGCAAAGCTCAGGAACTTTATTTACAAATCCATGGAGGAGGAGGAGGAGGAGGAGGAGGAGGATGACACCAGGAACACACTCCAGCTGAAAGCAACGATTTATTTGGAAAAGGCAGGAAATCCAACTGACAGCCTCTGGTCATGGCCAAGCAATTCTCCAGGAGTCAGAGACAAAAGTGGGAACCTTGGACCAGGGTAAGGCCTTCCAGTGGCTCGGCTTCCTTGGCTCTCTCCTTTTTTGCCAACAACCTGAAGAGGAAAAATAACCAGGAATACAGTTCCAAACCTGGGCAGGACATCCTTGGCTCAGGCAGACTGAAGTGCAACTCCCAGGGAGCGAGGTCAGGCTGTGCGCCGGGGAGCTCTGGGAATCTGGGATTTCCCGTGGCATTCAAGGGCTGGAAAAGCACAGCCAGCTGCAGCTTTAGTGCTGGGACACACCAAGGCCTCAGCTCAGGGGCAGCAGTTAGAGCTGGGCTTGCAGGAGAACACCCTAAACCCAGGTTAAACATCCAGCATTACACACAGCATACCCTAGGACAAACTCACGTGGGAGAAGCCCCCTGGGATGCTCCACGTTCCTTGCTGCTGGCAGCTTTGCCAGGGCCTCTTCCAGCCACCCCGTGTACCCTCTGCCCCACCTCTGTCCGCTCAGTGTCACCTCTGTACTCTGGGTCCCCCCTCCCCGAGGGGACACTGAGGCGACACAGGGACTGTCCCCATTCCCACCCCGCAGCCACGCTGCAATTGGCTGATTCTACTGATTGACACATGTGCGGACCAATCAGAACCGAGCACCACCGAAACGCTGGAGTCCTGGTTCCCATAGCAGAGGCTGTCCCACCTCCGCACTGTGACTGGCTCATCCCTCTGATTGACACCCATATCAACCAATCATCAGCGCTTTAAAAAAAAAAAGAAAAGGGGAATATTTTGAGGGAAAACCGGGAGATTTTGGGATTCTCCTTTTTTATTGTTCCCCTTCCGCAGGCAGAGTCTTTTGGGACTTCTGCTCCAGCAGCCTCCGCACGGGGGTTCCCTGTAGCTTCTGGAATGCTCTGGAGGCTGAAAAAAAACCCGAGAGAAATCCCTTAATTCCCAATTTTCCTCCTCCAAAATTCTCAGGATTTTGGGGGATTTGGGGGGGCAGGGATTTTCCTCACCCAGCTGCTCCGACAGGCCCCTCAGGAAGCTCCTGCTCTCCTGGTGGAATTCCAGTACCATTTTCCCAGCCTGTTGTGCCTCGTCCATCTGAGAATCCCCCCAAAAATCCCCGTTAAATCCCTCGAAAAAATTCCCAAAAATCCCTGTTCAATCCCCAGAAAAGACTCCCAAAAATCCCCGTTAAAACCTCCAGAAGAACTTCCCAAAACCCCCCGTTAAAACCCCGGTTAAAACCCTCAGAAAAACTTCTGAAAATCCCCGTTAAACCCCCAGAAACGCTCCCAAAGCCCCCAGAAAATCCCCAAACGGGGTTTGGCCCCGAGCCTGACCAGGAGGCGCAGGGATTGCAGCACGGGGCCCTGTCCGGCCAGGATGGCTCCGTAGTCGGGTTTGGAATCCAAAATCTGGGATCTGGGAATTCGGGGAGGGCTCCAGGGGGGGCTCCCAGCCCGGAGCTGCTCCAAATCTCTGGGGAAAGGGAGGGATTGGGGATTTATGAGGGAAATTTTTTTGGGGAAAAGGGCAGGATTCCAGTATTTGTGAGGGAAATTTGGGAATGTTTTGGGAATAAGTGGTGAATTCTCACCTGGTGGTGTCCTGGGAGCGCTGCAGGTGCTGCTGCAGAAGCCCATCCCAGGCCTGGAGCTCCCCGGAGAGGCTGAGGGGACACAGGGACAGGTGGGGACAGGTGAGGGACAGGTGTCCCCAGTTTCATTGTGGGTGTGTCCCAGATGTCCCCAGGTGTCTCCTCCCCACCCCCAGGTGTCCTCAGGTGTGTCCCCAGGTATCTCCAGGTGTGTCCCAGGTCCCCCACGAGTGTCCCCAGGTGTGCCCTTGATGTCCCCAGCTGTGCCTCAGGTGCCCCTGCCACACTCCAGGTGTGTCCCCAAATTTTCCCACATGTCCCCAAGTGTGTCTCCTCCCCCTCAGGTGTCCCCACCTGGCCATGAGCAGCTTCACCTGAGCCACAGATCCCTCCAGGGCTGGATCCAGGGAATCCCTGTGGGAAAGGACCCAAACGCAAATCCAGAGAAAATTCTCAAATTTTCAGGTAAATCCAGGAGAAATTCCCAAAAAAATCCAAATTTGCAAGCAAATCCAGGGAAAATCCCCCAAAACTCCAAAATTTCAGGGCAAATCTGGTGGAAAGTAAGAAAAATTCCCAAATGTTGGGAGAAGTCCAGAGAAAATCCCACAAAATTTCCAAATTTTGGGGCAAATCTGTCAAAAAATCCCCAGAATTCCATGGTAAAAGCTCCTGGATTGCCTCAAAAACCGGCCCCAAAATCCTGAGAGTTTTTGGGGAAAATTCTGGGAATTTGGGAGGGGAAAGCAGGGAAAAAAATTCCTAGAATGAATAAAATTCTAGGATTTTTGAGATTTCCAAGGATGGAGCAGCTCCTGAAAATCCCCATATTGCTCCAAAATCCTGGAATTTTGGGGCAATTCCAGGGCCTCAAAATCCGAAAGTTGCCCCAAAATCCTGGAATTTTCGAGGCTGGAAAAGCCCCAGATTCCCCTAAATCCAACTTCTTGTGGGGATTCCTGTGGATTTTTCCTCTCTCAGCCAGAAAATTCCTTTTTTTTTTTTTTTTTTTTTTTTTGATTTCCATGGATTTTTCCCTCTCCCATCCTGGAAATGCCCTGTTTTGGGGGATTTTGCCCCAAGTCCTCACCCCGGGAGCGGCTCCAGGCAATTCCCTAGGGTTCCGTCCTGGAGCAGCCTCTGGAGCAGCCTCTGAAATTCCTCAGAACCCGCCTGGACTGGGGAAAAAAATGGTGAAAGAAATGGGAAAAATGGAATTAGAAACGACCCTGGAATTCATGATTTACTAATTATGAATTAATTGTTGATTTTTTAAAAAGGATTTTAAGGATTTCTGGTCATTTTCCTGATGGTTTTTACCCGAATTCCTGAATTTTTGAAGGATCAGGAAGACCCAGGAGCCCCTCAGGAGCACCTCTGATGCTGCCCCAATTAAATATTAATTAATAATTATTTAATAATTAATAAATAACCATTTCCCTATTTTCCATGTAATTTAGGAGGCAGCATCTCCATTTATGGTCGTGTTCCTGGGGACTTTTTACCCGAAGTCCCAAAATTTTGAGGAATCAGGAAGACCCAGGAATCCTTCAGGACCCTTTTTGACCCCCCCCCCAATTATTTATCAATTAATTCCATTGCTTTTCCCCCAAAATTCCCAAATTTTTGAGGTCCCCACCCCTTTGAGGGGTTGGAAATTAGGGATTTTGAGGGGAAAAAAACCAAAATTTGGGGAATTTTGGAGGCCCAAATCCTCACCTTTGGCAGCAAAAGCCTCGGGGTCGAATCCTTCGGATTCCTGCAGGACCTGCTGCAACTTCCGGGCAGAAAACTGAGGGGAAAATGGGAATTATTCACCAAAAATGGGAAAAATCAGCTTTTATCCCAATTCTCTGAGGGTTAGATTTGGAGCCCAAATTCCCTTTTTTTTTTGTACATGTGTTTGAGAGAGGAGAATCCAAGGATTTTTTTGGGGGGGGGAGAAATTCCAGGATTTGGGCAAATTTTAGTGTTTGAGGGAGCTGGGATTGTCTGAGAATTCCAGAATTTGGTAAATTCCAAGATTTCAGGGAATTTTAACATTTTCAGAAGCTGCTCCAGCTCTGAAAGTGCCAAACAATTCCAGGATTTGGGTAAACTCCAAGATTTTGAGTAAATTCCCAAGAATTTGGGTAAATTTAAGATTTTTAGGAGCTTGCTTCATCCCTGGATATGCCCAGAATTCCCAGGAATTTTGGGTAAATTCCAGGATTCCACCATTTTTTCCTGGGAATTTACCTGGAAGCTGGAGAGGAGGAGGAGGGAGAGACGTTGGATTTCAGGAAGCTCCAGGCTGATGGATTGGCTCAACTCTGGGGGGGAAAAAAAAGGTTAAAAATGGGGAAATTCCCAAAAAAGCAGCTGGAATCTGGGCCAGGATTCCCCCAAAAGCAGCTGGGGGCAGGGCAGGGTGTGGGAAAAGCAGGAAAAAAGCAGAAAAAAATCAAATTTAAGGAGGAAAATGGGGAAAAGGGAGAGGAAAAATCGAATTTAAGGGGGAAACAGGGAAAAATAGAAAGGAAAAAGTCACATTTAAGGGTCAAAAATGGGGGAAAAACAGAAAAAAAATCACATTTAAGGGTCAAAAACAGGGAAAATATAAGGGAAAAGTCACATTTAAGAATCAAGAGGGGGGAAAAGGAAAGAAGAAAGAGGAAAAGTCACATTTAAGAACAAAAATGGGGAAAAGAAAGAGGCAAACACACTTGAAGGCTAAAATAGGGGAAATGAGAAAAAGGGGGAAAGTCCCATTTAAGGATCAAGAATGGGAAAAACAGGAAAAAGGAAGGGGAGAAGTGCCATTTGGGGGGAAAAATGGGAAAAGAAGGAAGAAAAGTCCCAATTAGGGGGGAAATAGATGGGGGAAAGTCCCCTTTAGGGGGGAGAATGGGAAAAGAAACAGTCCAAAGTGCAGGAAAAGAGCGCCAGAAACTACAAAATCCTCATTGACAGAAGGCTCAGCGCAGCACCTCCAAAACTCCTCAACCCCCTGCCCACTCCTGGGAGTGGGCAGGGGGTTGAGGAATTCCTCAACCCCCTGCCCACTCCCTAATTAAAACCACCCCGATTAAGCGCTAATGAAGCCCCGAAGCACGAACCGGTGACGTCCTGGTGGACAGGGGGCAGCGATTTGCGGCGGGATCGCCTCCCCTTGAGGCTGGAGCGGCGCCAGGAGCGGCGCTTGCTCTGAGGGGTGGCGACAATCGGGGACAAACTGAAGGAATTCGGCGACGGCTCCTTCCCGGGGCTGCTCGCGGCTCTTTTCTTCCTGCTGGAGGAGCTCGGTGTTCCCTTTTCGCTGGGAGGCTTCAAAATCGCCTCAGCGTCCGCTGCCTTCGCTGCCGAGTCCGGATCTGAGAGAAAAAGAAGCGAAATCAGCGCATTAAAAGGGGGAAAGAGACTCAGTGATGCCCGGGCTGCACTTCCCACTCGAGATTTCTTGGTTTTATGGTTTTTCTAAGGACTTCAGAGCGCTTAACGTGGCTTTTATGAATTTATTTTTAACCCGGAGGAACAGAAGCGCTGAAGGGGGAGCAGCGCTGACGGGACCTGAGGGGGATCCCCACCTCCCAAGCTCAAAATCACCCAACCAACTCCCCCCTGCACCGAGAGCAGCAACTTCCTTCCCTGCCCTTACCTGGTGCGGCTGCTCCGGTCTCGGGGCTGGGTCCGCCGGGGCATCGCTGAGGGGAAAAACCATTACCCGTCTGGAAGCGAGGCCGCCCCGCGGCTCCCCCGGCCGCGTCGGGCCCCTCTGGCGCTCACCTCGTCCTCCTGTGGCCCGGCCGAGCCCTGCGGGGACGGGGCAGCGGCCGGGCCGGGGGAGCCGCCGGGTCCCGCCGCTCCCTCTGCCATTGCAATTTCCCGCCACCCGCCTGCCCTCAGCGCCCTGCGCATGCGCGGAACCCGCTCCGGCTTCGCTGCCATTAGGGCGCAGGCGCAGAGCCCGCTCAGCTCTTCCCATCCCTCACGCTGCTCCCGCCCTTTTCCCACCCCCCACAAATCTCCCACCTCCCAAACCTGAGAGAAAAAAAAATCAGGAAAAAGTGGGGGGAAAAAAATTAGAAAAAAGAAAGAAAAAAGGCTTTGGAAGTTTATTATCTTTGATAAAATCTCAGCTGAAAGGGGCGGACTCTGCGAACAACACCAGAATGGCACAAACCCCCTGGAATTCCCATGGGGAAATCCAGTTGTTTGGCTGTTTTGTGGTGAATTTGGAGTTTTTCCTTTATTTTTTTACTTTTTCATCAGAAAAAGTAAAGCCGTGGAACTTTCCAATGTGAAATCCCTTGGAATGGCACCAATGGAAGGTCCGACCTGCGAGTGACGTCCAGTGAGAAGTTTGGTAAAGCAATGTTCCCATTAATTAGCTACATTAGTTAAGAAAAGGCTGAATTCCCTATAGAAAATTACAATACAGAGAACATACAATTACAGCATGGGGAAGGGGGGTTAACTGGAACTATTCACCTAGAACAGAAATCCCAGTGTAAAAAAACGGACGGAAATGAAAATAAATCCATTTTTTTTCCGCTGTAAAACTGGAGACAAATGCCAAAACTTTTTTCTTCTTCTTCAGATTCCTCATGTAAAATGGTTTTTTTCCCTTAAAAAAACGTAACTTGCTGAGGTGAAATGGAGTTGTTATAAATAATTTCAGGTCCCAGTGGGGCAAAGAAGTCAGTGGGTGAGAGGTAGAGGTGTCACTGCCATCACAATCTACTGGCTTGTTCTGAGGTAATTAATTAATTGTGAGTCAATAATTCTTATCGGCCGAAGAGCGACGTTGATTAATTAACGCTAATTGACCTCTCTCCTCTCGTCAAAAAGGTCCTAAAAAAAATCTTTAATTGGAGGCGTCGGAGTTGACGCTCCCTGGGTCTCCGGCGGGGGAGGTAATGGATGAGGGGGGTGGTGGCATCCTGCCAGCTGCCATTGGCCTGTGAGGACATTAAAATGCAATTAATTAACATTTATTGTCATTGAATCATCAAGAAATTATGTGTAGATGACATAATACGACATTGTGTGTTTGGAGGTGACGGTGGTTTAAAAAGGAAACGGCACAGTCTGCAGCTATCCCAAAAAAAAGTCCTCCTCCTTTTATTTATATACTTATAGTTTATAAATTTAAATATAAATTCATACACTTTGATAAAGTGTTACATATTATTATATACTTTTATTAAAAATGTATCTATTTAATATATAATATTAATTTATGGTGTAAAATATACTTTAAAGCATATTATTGAGTATATGTTCCTAATTTATACATTTAAATCTAAGTTTATATCCTTTAATGTATTTTATGTATAATAATTACTTATAATATGCAATATATTGAAAAACATATTAAATATATTCAAAAGTTGAAGATTTAAAAGTTGATCAATTAAATTCCATTATTCCAGCTTTTTCCCCACCCCAACATCAGCCATGTTGGGGAAAATAAAAAAGATAGAAACAAATTCAAAATAAAAAATGAAATGTAAGAATTAACATTTATTGTTAATATTTGGGAATTAAATCCCAACTTACGTCGAGGCGCTGTGTGGAGTACAAAGGGTTCCCCACAAGGGGGTCGAACCTCCCGGTCTGGTGCAGGATGTGGTGCAAGGAATCCATCTGCAAAATCCCGGGGAAATGAGGAAAAAATGGGGAAAAAAAACAAAGTTAAAAAAACAGGCCCGGAATTCTTGAAATGGGATTTTTTCAGAGTTTCCATAGGAATAAAGAATTGAAGGAACTGAAATAGGGATTTGAGAATAGGAGTTTGAGAATTTGGTAAGAATCCAGGGAATTATAAAAAACCCAGTTGGAGTTTCAAGTGAGAGTAGGGAATTTATGGATGTAAGAATAAGAATTTCAATAGGAATTTCGGTGAGAATTTCAGTGGAAATTTCAGTATTTCAGAGAGAATTTTATTTTGAGGCTTGAAGTGAAAAAAGAGAATTTATGAATTTAGGAATTTTGGCTGGAATTTCAGTGAGAAATCCACTGATAATTTCAAAAGGAATTTCATTACGAATTAAAGAATTTATTTAAGAATTTCATTCCTCATTTCAACAGGAATTTCAGTGAGAATTTCAGAATTTATTTAAGAATTTCACTCATTCCAACAGGAATTTCAGCAAAGATTTCAGCTTTTTAATAAAAACAGAAATTCAAACAATCAAAAACTTTAAACAGCCATTAAAATTAAAACAAGAACGGGAACAAATCAATTCGTACAAAATCCAGAGCAGAAATCTGGGATTTTCCCCATTTTTCCTGCTTTTCCTGACTGACCTGGGATTGCACGTTGGGAGGGCTCTGGTAGGAGGAAGTCAAGGATTGCAGGTTGAGGAAGGAATCCCCTGAATTTGTCATCTTAAAAGACCCAGAGGAAGCTGGGAAAAAAACCAAAAACAACCCCCAAAATTTAATTAAAAAAAAGAATTTTTATAAGTGCACCCACCCAAAATTGTTCTTCAGGTGAGAGAAAAAAGGGAATAAAATGGAAATAAAAGGGATTTAAAAAGGGATTTAAAATGGAATAAAAAACGAAATAAAATGAAGTGAAATTAAATAAATGGAGATAAACTGAAATAAAAGGACATTAAGAGGAAAATAAATAAATTGAAATAAATTAAAATAAACAGAAATAAACTGAAACAAAATTAAATGAAAATAAAAGGACACTAAAAGGAAAAGAAATGAAATAAAGTAACTGGAAATGAAGGGAAATAAACTTAAATAGAATGAAATAACAGGAAATAAAAAGAAATAAACTAAAATAAAAATTAAATAAAAAGGAAATAAAGGGAAATAGAATTAAATGGAAATATACTGAAATAAAATGAAAAAACTGGGAATAAAGGGAAATAAAAGGACGTTAAAAGGAGTTGAAAGGAAATAAAATGAAATAAAACAAAAGTAAAGAGAAATAAAAAGGAAACAAATGGAAATAAAACTAAAGGAAATAAACGGAAATAAACAGAAATAAAAAAGGAAAAATAAATCCCACAACGCTTCCACTAGCCAGAACTCGGGGTCACTGATTATCCCGAGGGAAAACTGGGAATTTCCCAGGCGTGCTGACCGGAATTTGGCGTGGAGGGGGAGTTGCCCTGGTTGCCCTGGGCCGCGGCGGCGGCGTCCCCAGCGCTTTTGGCGGCGTAAATGTTCGCCTCCTCCTGGAACTTGCCCATGTTCTTCTTGTAGCGGATCCGCTTGTTCCCAAACCAGTTGGAAACCTGGGAAAGACAAAAAAAGAAATCCGGGGAAAATCCTCTCAGAATGGCTGGAATTCCACCCTATTTGGAATTCCCCTGGGTTAAAATGGGCTTTTTTTTTTTTTCCCCTTCAGTATCTGGGATTTTGCCGCCTCCGAAATGGTGTTTTCTGGAATTTTGTGGCATCAAAAGGGATTTAGGGATTTAGGTTGGGATTTTGGTGAGAATTTTGGAATTTCAGTGGGAATTTGAGGGAGACTTTCAGAATTTCACTCAAAATTCCAAGAGGAATTTCAGTGCTTTTTTCCGCAATATTTGGAATTTTCCAGGATTAAATTGGGCTTTTTTTCCCACAACATTTGGAATTTTTGTGCCTCAAAATGGTCTTTTTTCCAGAAATTTCTAGCATTAAAGGAATTTCAGAATTTCAGTAGGAATTCCAGCGATCATTTCAATGGGAATTTGAGGGACAATTTCAGAATTTCAGTAAGAATTTCACTCAAAATTTCAAGAGGAATTTCAGTGAGAATTTAAAAATTTCAGAGGGAATTTCAGCAGGAATTTCAGCGTGAATTTAAGGATTTTTAGGAAGAATTCCACTCAATTTCAATGGGAATTTCAGAAATAATTCTAGTACGAATTTAACTTAGCATTACAACAGGAACTTCAGTAAGGATTTAAAAAAGAATTTCTGAAAGAATTTCCAAATTTTACTGATAATTTCTCCAGGAATTTCTGAATTCCACTACAATTTCCAGGAAGAATTCCAAATTCCATCATGAACAGAAATGTAAACCACACCAAGAATTACCACCAAAAAAAAATCAATTTAAAAATCCCAATTTTTTAATTGAAAGGGATAAAATTTGCCCAACGTCCTGGGAATTTCCCCCACCTGGGACACGGTGATGCCGCCCTTCTTGGCAAGCTCCTCTTTGGCCTCTTCGCTGGGGTAGGGGTTGCTCAGGTGGGAATAAAAATATTCGTTCAGCACCTCTGTGGCCTGCTTGCTGAAATTGCGCCGTTTCCGCCTGAAAATGGGAAAGAAAGCAAATAATTTGGAATTCAATGGAATTTTAGAGGCTGAAAATGGGAACTAAATAAAATTATATGGAATTTAATGGAGTTTTAGAGCCTGAAAATGGGAACAAAATCAAATTATTTGGAATTCAATTCACCCAAAAATACTTTTTTCCACCAAAACCCACATCCGAACCAAAAATATCCATGTTTTTCATCAACCATCTATCTTTTCCCACCAAATATCCCTATTTTTCCAGGAAAACCCTCATTCCAACCAAAAAAATATCCGTATTCCTTCACCAAATATCCATATTTTTCCACCCGTGGCTGACCTGGCGTCGAGGAAGCGGGACCGGAGGATCATGACGGCCTCGCAGGTGCTCTGCTTGAGCTGCACCTGGATGGAGCCGAACTTGCCGTGGATGACGCTGACCATGCGCTCGATCTCCTTGGGCGCGATCGGCCGCGTGCGGCTCTGCTCCCGCAGCAGGTTCAGCACGTGCGTGGTGAACTCGCTGCAGGCCTGGGGGAACGGAAGGTATGTGGGATTTCAGAGGGGGAGAAAGAGCAGGGAAGGAATGGGGTTGTGGGCGGTAAGGGGTAAGGGGAATGTGAAAAAAAAAAATGGGGTTGTAAAGTCAAAATGGGGAGAAAATCGCCCCAAAAGAGGGATTAGAAAGTGAAAATGCCCCACAGAAATGGGATTATAGACTCAAAAAATGGGACTATGGACTCAAAACGAAAGAAAACCTTTAATTCCCTTTGATTTTTTAATTTCCTTTAATCTCCTTTGATTTTTTTCTCTAATTCCCTTGGATTTCTTTTCTCTAATTGCCTTGCATTTTTCCTTTAATGTCCCTTGATTTTTTTTCTTTACTGTCCCTTGATAATTCCTTTAGTTTCTTTTGACTTCCTTTAATTTCTGTGGATTTTTTTTCTTTAAACTCCCTTTGATTTTTCCTTAGATTTTCCTTTCATTTTGTCTTTTAATTCCATTTCATTTTTCCCTTAATTCCACTCCAAGGGACACCAAAAAACCCCAAACTTCCCCCTCTTTCCTCTCCCCAAACCCCCAACCTCTCCCACCAGCAAAATGCCAGAAAAACCCAGAAAAATCCCAAAATTCTCACAAAAACACCCCCAAAAAACTCCCCAACTTTTCCACGCGGGAATATCACCTGGTCGTACTTCTCCAGCTCCGAGTGGAAAATCTGTCGGATCTGGGCCAGCTTGGCTCGGTAATCCGAGTGCTCAATGCCGTGGTCGTGGGGACAGCCCCCAGGTGTCCCCAGCCCGACTTTTCCGGGTCCTTCTTCGCCTTTTCCGGGTCCTTCTCCGCCTTTTCCGGGTCTTTCCCGGAGTTTCCCGGCGCGGTCCGGCCCGGCCACGCCCTCGGCCAGCAGCATGTTGTCCAGCCGCATCAGCTGCGCGTCCGGAGGGTCTTCCTCGGGGAGGCTGCGGACGCTGAGAGCTGGGAAAAATGAGCAAAAATGAGGAAAAATGTGAGAGAGAAAAAAAAAAAAAAAAAAGAGATTTTCTGATTTTTTTTCCTCGTTTTTCTGAGGAAAATCCAGAAATTTCCTGCTTTGTAGAGAAAAAATCCAAGATTTCTGAGTTTGTAAAGAACACCCTCTTGTGTTGGGTTGTTCCAGGATGATGTTGAGCACTAGAGACAGGAAAAAAATGGGAAGAAATAAGAAATTGAAAAAAAAAAAAGGGATTCCCTTGTTTTTGGCTAAAAGTCTGGGATTTCCTTGTTTCAGGTGGTTCCACATGGATCTTGTGGATGCTGAATGATGGAGAGACAAAAAATATGGGAAGAAATGGAGAAAAATATGGAATTCCCTCATCTTTGGAGAAAAATCGGGGATTTCCTCATTCCAGGTGATTCTGAGCAGATGCTGAACACTGAAGAGACAGAAAAAATGCGGAGAAATGGGAAGAAAACTGGAAAATTTATAATTTCTGACATTTCCACCATGATTCAGGGAAGAAAATCCCGGGATTTCCTTGTTCTGCAAGGAGGTTGTGGATGCTGAGCACTGGAGAGAGAAATCTTGGGTGAATTTCCTACAGGATTCCTTGTCCGGGGCAGGAAATTCCGTGGAAAATGAGGAATTTTGGTGTCACATCCTAATTAATTAATTTATTCCAGGAAAAGCAAGAAAATCTCCATTTTTCCAGCTTCAAGAGGGAATTCCGTGAAAAAACTCCCAAAATCTGGAATTTTCCCATAAAAGCAACCCCAAATTTTCCCTTTTCTCCCTTAAAAAAAAAATAAAAATTCAGATTTCAGCCTAAAAAAAAAATTTAAAAACCCCTTTAAATGGAGAATCTGTGAGGGAAAATTGGGAAGTGGAATGAGGGGGAAACTGAGGAGAAAAAGTGGGATCAGAGGGAAAAGTGGGAATAAAAAGGAGAAATTCAGACCTGTTTTTTCCTTGATTTCACACAGGACACTGAACAGGGCCGGCTTCATCCTGTGGCAGTTCAGGGCGTGCTTCCTGCAAAAAAACATAGAAAAATTAGCCCCAAAATCCATGGGAAAAAACCCAAATTGGGGTCATGTCATGGGAAGAAGCAATAAGGAAAATCCTAGAAAAAAAAAGGGAAAATCCGGGGGGAAATGGGAATTGGGGGGGGTGGGGGGGGGTGGGGGTGGGGAGGATGGGTTTAATCTAGTTTTTCTGGAAGGAAAATGGGATGGAAATGGTTTGAGTTTCAAATTTTTGGGGAATCTGGGGGAATTTGGGGAATTTTGGGATCTGGAAATGCCACCAAAAGTTGGTGGGTTTTTGTTTGTTTGCGGGGGTTTTGCTGCTTTTGAGCCCTTTATCCCCTCAGACAATCCATAAAAAATCCATTTTTCTCTCCTTTTCCCAGGATTTTCCTGCCCAATCCCGATTTTCCCGCCCTGCCAACGTCCCCAATCCGGGCTCCCCATCAGCCACGCCCCAAATCCTGGGATTTCCCCTCGAATCCTGGGATATTTTTCCCTCAGAACCTCGCGGTTTTTACCCCAAAACCTCCGGATTTCGCCCTAAAAAAATCGGCGGGAATTTCCAGCGGTGAAAAAAAAAACCAGGGAGCCGCGGCGGGAGAACAAAGGCGGCTCCGATCCCATTGTCCTCAACAAAACCGGGAATGTGAGGGGAAAATCCCAGCCCTCCCATTTTGGGGCTAAAACCCTCGATTTAGGTCCCCAAAGCCAGCGCTGGTTAATAAGGTAATTAATAATTAATTAATCATTAATTATTCGTTAATTAATCCCCACCCAGCTCCTCCCTGCCGGGTCCTTTTCCCACTTCCCACCAATTGGGAGACTGGATCTTAACATTCCCAACTTTGGGACTTTCTAAGGGCTGGGAAAACCCCAAAAATGTGCATTTTTAATAGAAATGTATTAATTAGTCCCTAATTCATGGCTGGAAACACCTCAAATCCAACAAACTTCACAACCCGGGGGGGGGAAGTGGATTTTCCATGAAAATTGCTGGAAAACTGGGAGGGAGAGTGGTGGATTCGGGTTAATATTGAAGGGATTTAGGTTAAAAAAAGCTCATTCCTCAATTTATAGGAATTAAATTTCCCAACAAACTCAAAATTATCCCGAATATCCCAAAATTCTCCTCAATATTCCATGAAATCTGCATTTAAGGAATCCCTATAGGAGCTGCAGGTGGGGAATGCCCAAAACAACACCAGGAAAGGGCAAAAAAAGGAAATTTGGGGTGAAAATTTGACAATTCCAGCCCAAAAAAACAACCCAGAAAATTACATTAATCCCAACTTTTGCAGGTTTGGAGGAAAAACTCTTCCTGAAATACCAAATAATCCATGGAAACAGCTGGGATTTGGGACTGCTGCACCCAAAAGGGGCCAAATTTTGGGGTGAGATAAGGAAAAACGAGGACTTTTATCAGCCCCAGGAATCAGGACCACTCACAGCTCGACAAAAACCGCGGGAATGAGGGGGAACATCCCCCAAAAAAGCCCTATTTTTGTGGGATTTGATTAGGGAATGTATAACCCACCAAAATCCTGGAATTCTGTTCATTCCCAGCGCTGGTTTGCCCTAAAATTCAGGAATTGCTGGGGCGGTGGGGATAGAGGATTTATTCCAAATTATCCCAAACTGGGGGGTCCCATCCCCTCCTTGGCCAAAATTCCAGCCCCAGGCAGCTCCAGTTTTCCCATTCCTGGGTTTTTTTGTCCCATTCCCAGTGGGGATTTTCCAATTCCCAATGGGATTTCCTCCCAATGGGATGTCCCATTCCCACTGTTTTTGCCCTATTCCCAGCAGGTTTTTCCCCATTCCCAGTGAGTTTTCCCACATTCCCAGTGGGGTTTCCCACATTCCCAATGATTTTTGTCCCACTCCTGGGGACTTTTCCGACATTCCCGAGGGGTTTCCCCCATTCCCAGCAGTTCTGCCCAAGATTGTCCCACCTGACCCCACCAGGAATGGGGCAAAACTGCTGGGAATGGGGTTAAAACCCCGGGAATGGGGGAAATCCCACAGGGAATGGGAAAAACTTCCTGGGAATGGGGGAAAACCCCCGGGAACTGCGACAAAACTGGGAATGGGGAAAACCCCGCTGGGAACGGGGAAAACCCCCTGGGAATGGGGAAAAACCTGCTGGGAAAAGGGCAAAAACAGTGGGAATGGGACAAAACTATCAGGAATGAGAAAAATTCACCAGAAACGGGGAAAACCCACTGGGAATGAGGGAAAAGTAGCTGGGGCAAAACACTGGAAATGGGGTAAAATCTGCTGAGAATCGGGCAAAAACACCGGGAATTGGACATAAACACTGGGAATGGGGCAAAATCCCCGTGAATTCCCCCCAAAGCGGGAAGGACGCGGGGAACGCGCGGTGTGAAGCGACAGCATCACCCGGGATGCGGAGGCCTGAACGGAGCGGGAAAGCCGGGAAGAGCGGGGAAGTTTCCCTCCAGACCCCTCCCTCAGTGTCCCCTCAGTGTCCCCGCGGTGTCCCCGCGCTGAGTCACGGCGATCCCGGCGTCTCCGGTCACCATTGCCGGTGTCGCCTTCCCGTACCTGGCCTGGGCCTCATCCAAGCTCTGGTCGGTGATGGCCATGATCTGCTGCAGGACATCGCCGGTGTCGTGCTGGGGTGGCCCTGAGGGTGGCCCCGCCGGTGGCCCTGAGGGTGGACCTGAGGGTGGCGGGTCCCCGCTGGTGGCAGCAGCGGGGGGAGGTGCTGGCGGAAGAGACCCCGGCAGGGCCACCCCGGGCATCAACCGCGGCGCGGCCTCCATGGGCGGGCCTGGAGCCGCGGGCCCGGCGCGACAGGGCGCGACAAATCGCGACAGAGCACGACAGGAGCCGCGCCGAGCGGGCGGCCACAGAGCCACCCCCCCCCCCCCCCCGGCCTCCCCCCGGGCTGCCGCCGTTGTGGTCACGCCCTGCCTTGGCCACGCCCGCTACTCACCGCGCCCACAAAAGGCCACGCCCCTCATTGGGGGATGGACATTTCCGCCATCATTGTGGCCACGCCCCCACACATAAAACTACGCCCCTACGAGGGGACGGTCTTCCCGCCATCGATGAGATCACGCCCCCACTTTGGCCACGCCCCCAGATACGCCATTTCCGCCTTCTCCACCGCACTTGTAACGTCATGACGCCTCCATGGCCACAGTAGCCACGCCCAACAAACAGACCACGCCTCCTTCTCGAGGCCACACCCTTCAGGTTTTCTACTCAAATATTTGGGAATTGTTTGTGCCCACAACCCCGTTTTGGGTCATTTTGAGTCTCCGGGGTTGAATCCCAACAAAGCAGTGCTTTGATCCCATTATTGGGATAAAAACAGCAGGAAAAATGAAGGACTTATAGCAGAAATTACGGAATTTGAGGGGAAAATGAAGGAATTAAAAGGAAAAATGGAAGAATTAAAGGGAAAAAATGAAGGGAATTTCAGCCTAAAAATTCCCACTGGGAGCAATTCCACTTTTGGAGGAAATTCTGGGCTCTAGGTTTATGTTGTTTAACCTCAGTTTTGCCTGGAAAAATTCCTTGGAATCTGGAAAAATGCCATTTTATCCAAGGAGTTCTGCAGCCGAAGTGGGAAAAGTCACCTGGTTCCACTCCAGGCATCCCTCGGAATTCCCAGACCTCACACGGAAGTTTTCCAGGATCAGGGAAAAAAGAGAAAAAAAGAGGGAAATTTTGGCTTTTTCTCAGCATTCCCCAATCCTGGGATTTGGGAGCTTTTTCAGGGAAAATCCTGCCCTTGCAATTCCCAAATCCTTGGGGATTTCTGAGCCTTTTCCAGGGAAAATGCTGTCTTCATCACTCCCAAACCCTGAAGGATTCCAGGGAAAAATCCCACCCTCAGCATTCCCAAATCCTGGGGAATTCCAGGAAAAATCCCACCCTCAGCGTTCCCAACCCCCACCCTACCCCCCCCCCCCAAAGACTCCTGAGCCCTTTCCAAGGAAAAACGACTCCGGGTTAAAATCAGTCTTTAATGGGAATTCTGGTCTCAGGGTGTCCTGCAAAACCTTGAGTTTTCCAGGGAAAAATCCAGCCTGGAACCGCCCCCAGAAGTCCGGGATGCTCCCAAATCCATAAAAACCACCTGGGCCTTGAATTTTCCATGGAAATTCTGATGCTGGAGCCCCCCAGGAATCCACGATATTCCTCAATTCCACAAAACCACCTGGGCCTTGATCTGAGATGACTTTTCCAGAGAAAATTTCCAGTCTGGAGCCCACCAGGACTCTAGGATGCTCCCAAATCCCAAGAAAACACCTGGGCTTTGAGTTTTCCAGGACTTTTCCAGGGAAGTTTTCAGGCTGGAGCACTCCAGGATGCTCCCAAATCCCAAAAATACACTTAATCTTTGATCCACCAGGATTTTTCCAGGAAAATTTGGAGGCTGGAGCACCCCAGGACTTTAGGGATGCTCCCAAATCCCACAAAACCACCTCGTTCTTGAGCTTTCCATGGAAATCTTGATGCTGGAGCTCCCCAGGACTCCAAAATTCTTCTCAATCCTTGATCCACCAGGAGTTTCCAGGAGATTTTGGACACCGGAGCCCCCCCAGGACTTCAGGACTCTCCCAAATCCCACAAAATCACTTCACCACAACTTTTTCAGGAAAATTCCCACGTTGGAACCTCCCAGGAGCCCAGAATTCTCCTCAGCCTCACAATCCTTGACCTGCCACGACTTTTTTCCAAGGAAAAAATTCCCACCGTGGATCCCCGCGACCTGTTGGGCCCGGTCCCAAAAACATCTGGAAAAAAAATTCAAAAAAACCCCACAAAACAAACAAACAATCAACCCCCTAAATGGACGAATCCACGGTGAAGTGGCCGTTGTGGGAATTCAGCCCCCGCTCCGGTGCGGCGTACTTGGAATTCCGGAGGCACGGGAAGCACAGGATCCGCCGGAAGGTGCTCCTCATCTCGTTATCCCGCCAGGAGTAAACGATGGCGTTGATGAGCGAGTTAATTTCGGCCAGCAGCAGCACGTACTTCTCCACGGCCAGCACGTCGCAGCTCTGGCAGCCCAGCCCGTCCAGCAGCAGCACCACCTGGCCCGGCGTCCAGCACACCACGAAGGCTCCTGGGAAAGCGGGGAAAACGGGGGAAAAACCGGGAATTAGGGACGCTGGAGCCGAGTTCCTGACCCTGACTGGAACGGGATTTTTGCAACTCAAAGAATTCCAGGATAAAATTGCTCCGTGGGACCCCCTGTGGATTCCAGTCTTTGAGGGGAAAATAGGAGGGAAAAACCTCCAGGAGATCCCCATGGCACCTGGAAAAGCGGGAAAAGAGGGAAAAAATGTTGGGAAAAGAGGGAAAAATGATGGGAGAAGAGGGAAAAAATTATTGAAAAATGGGGAAAAGATCAGAAAACTGGGAAAATGGTGGGAAAAGAGGAGAAATGGTGGGAAAAGAGGGAAAATGGTGGAGAAAGACGGAAAAATGGGAATTGGAGGTGAGGGTGATGGTGATCAACCCAATTAATTGCAGGTAATTACCTTGCCTAATGAACCACCCCACTAATTAACCCCTAATTACCACCTAAAGACTCATCCACCAGGGATGGTGGAGACTAAGCCAATTAATTACTGCTAATTACTCTTTTAAGGAGGTGCCTGACCCACTTAATTACCATTAATGACTCCTCTAATGACCCATCCCCTTAATTACCCCTCTAACCTACCCAACCCAATTAACCCCCAAGTACCCCTTTTAACAATGCACCCCACCCGATTAATTGCTAATTACTCCCTAATTAACCACCCGCCGAGGGCGACGATGACCAAACCAACGAACCCCTGACCAACCACCCACCCAGGATGATGGTGACGGTCTTGACCAGCGCCAGCACGGTGTCGCGGTGCCGCGGGTGCGCGCCCGTGTGCCGCGCCATGCGCGCCATCCGCCGGCGCACGTAGACGAAGATGTGCCCGTAGACCAGCACCATCACCAGGAACACGGCCAGGTTGGAGACGGCCCAGAAGGTCAGGTAGCTGCGGCTGTAGAGCGGCGCCATCCTGGAGCAGCTCTCCAGGGAGCACAGGCAGTGCCAGCCGTAGGAGGGGATCAGCCCCAGCAGCAGCGCCGCCGCCCAGATGGAGAAGATCAAGCCCACCACGCGCTGTGCCGACATCTCGCTGTGCAGCTGCATGGTCAGCACCGTCCGGTGCCGCTCCACCGCGATGGCCAGCAGGTTGACCACCGAGGCGGTCAAGCTGGTGTCCAGCAAGCTCTGGCGGATGAACCAAGTCTTGAGCGACAGCTGGGCGGTCCTGGGCCCAGTGTGGAACATCAGGAACATGTAGGCCACGCCGGCGAAGAGGTCGGCGGCCGCCAGGTTGGCCAGCAGGTAGTAGATGGGGTAGTGGAAGCGGCGGTTGGTGGCCACGGCGGCGATGACCAGCAGGTTGGTCAGCAGCACCACGGCGCTGACCGCCAGCCCCAGGGCCACCACCAGCACGTCCTTGGGGCGCCAGTGCGCGCTCAGCTCCTTGCGGCTGTTGTTGTAGAAGAAGCCGACGGTCTCGTTGTAGAAGCAGTGCTTCATGGTGGGGGGCCTGCGGGGAGAAACGGGGGGATTTGGGGGAAAAACGGGCATTTGGGGGGAAAATGGAGGGAAACGGGGGAAAAAATTGGAAAGAACGGCAGGAACAGCCCCAAAAATGGGAGAATTTCCCCCAAAACAAACAAATTCCAAACCTTGGGAATGAGCCCTGGGCATGGAGGGGACAGGCAAGGGTTTGGAATTCCCAGGAAAACCCAAAACTGGGAGTATTACCCTCAAAATTCTTTTTTTTTTCCCAGGTTCCCCCCCCCGCCCCCAACACCCCCCCCCGGGAATGGTCCCGGCTCTGAGTTTTTCCCAGAATTCCAGGAATGTTTGGAAAATTTGGGATTTTGGAAGAACCAGGAGCTGGGACTGGATCCCTGTGGATCTTTCTCAACCCAGAACATTCGGGGATCCTCCTGACTCTGGAAAAAAAAATGGAAAAAATGGAAGAAAAACCAAAAAATTGGGGAGAAAACCCAAAAATTGGGGAAAACCCCAATATTGGGGAAAAAGTCCCCAAAACCAGGGGAAAAAACCCACATTGGGAAAAGAATCAAAAAACTGGGGGGGGGGGGGGGGGGGGAAACCCCAAAACTGGGGGGAAAAAATCCCAAAAAACAGGGGGAAAACAACCCCAAGTTGGGAAAACCTCCCAAAACTTGGAGAAAAATCCCCAAGACCAGGGGAAAAAACCAAACAAATAAACAAAAACTTGGGGAAAAAACCCCAAAACTTGGGGAAAAACCCCAAAAATTTGGGAAAATTGCCTCAATATCAGGTGGAAAATCCCAAAAATTGGAAAAAAATTTCCAAATTCTGCCTCACCTTTTCTCCCCTGAATCCCAAACTTAGGAATTTTTGGGATCCCGTGTTTTTTTCTTCCTGATTTTTTTTTTTTATTATTTTTTATTCCTGAGTTTCCGGGCGGTTTCTCCTCCTTGGGCAAACAAATCCCTGGAGCAGAGGAATTCCCAAGGAATTCCCATTGTTCCTCGGGATGGACTTTGGATCTCGACATTCCCGGGGCTGGCAGTGGAAAATCTGGGAAAATTCCCTCAAAAATCGGTGAAAAACGAGATTGCTAGGAATTTTTAGGGGGAAAAAGAATGAGGAAATGAGGCTGCTCTGGGTGGTTCTTCCCATTTTTTGGGGGATGTTTGGATCCAAATCTGGCTGGGAATTGTTGATTCCGAAATTTGGGGATTGATGGGATGGGGCTGGGAAGGAAATTTGGGAGGAATTCGCAGATTTTGGGCATATTTGGGGAATTTTCAGGGTGGGAATTCCTTTCAAATCCCATGGAAATCCTGATTTTTCCCATTCCTGGTGTCCCTGCTTTCATCCTGGAGCCCAAATTTCCTGGAATTGCTTTTGGAATGTGCTGAGAGCTCCGAAATCCAAGAATTCCTGGATTTTTTTGGGGAAAAGGGATCTTTAATCCCATCCCAATCCCATAGAAATCCCTAAAAATGCCACAAAATAAATTAAAAAAAAAAAAAACACAAAACTCCTTCCAAATTCCATAAAATCCAATCAAGACCCTGAAAAATCCCAGAAAAATCCAAAAAAAATTCCTTTTCCCTGGTTTTTAATCCCTCTTGAAAACCCTGGAAATTCCATCCCAAATTTCCCCACCTTGGAACCACAAAAAAAAAAAAAAAAAAAAAAAAAAAACACCAAACCCTTGGAAAAGCCCCAAAATCTCAAGAAAAACCTGGAAAAAATCCCAAATTTTCCTCCCCCTGCAGCTTTTCCCGACAGTCCCAGCCTGACCTTGGAATTCCCGCAGGAATCCAAACAATTCCAGGATGGGAAAAAAACCCCAAAAACAACAAACAACAAAAGGTTTAAAACTCCCCAAATTCTCCAAATTTCCACCAGGAATTCTTTCCATTGAAATTAAAAAAAAAAAAAAAAAATAATCCAGGACCCAAAGGAATTCTTTTGTTTGCAAAATTCTGGGAAAGGGGGGGAAATGGAATTTTCTGCTTGTTTTCCCCTTTTCCCAAGGGGGTTTTGGCCCTTTTCCAGCGGCTCCCCCAAAAAGTCTGGGATGGGGATGCAACTTTGGGAAGGATTTGGGGTTTTCCCCCAGATTTTGGGGTTTTTCCCTCGATTTGGTTTTTCTCCCTTGGATTTGTGATTTTTTTTTTCTTTGGATTTGGGTTTTTTACTGGGATTTTTGCGGTTCTTTCTCGGATCTGGGTCTTTTTTTTTCCTTGGATTTGGGTTTTTTTCCAATGGATTTTAGGGATGTTTCCCTGGATTAGGATTTTTCCTTGGATTTTTCTTTGGATTTAGGGTTATTTCCCCTGAATTAAAGGTTTGTTTATCCTTGGATATGGTTGGGTTTTTTCCCCTGGATTTGGGTTTTTTCCTTGAGGAATTTCCCCTCTTTTCCCGGGATTTCCCCTCCCCTTTGGAATTCCCCTCCCCCTCCTCCCTCGGGAGCTCCTTCCCTCCCAAAAATCCTTAAAAATACCTAAAAAATCCCTTTTTTTTTTTTTCCACGGAAAAAAAAACCAAACCCAAAACCAACCAAAAACAAAACCGGGAAGGGCCTCCCCTGCTCCTTCCCAGGCCCGCACGGACTTGGGGGGGAAAACCCTGGAATTCGGTTGGAATTCTCCTCCCAACAAACTCCCCCCCAAAAAAACAGCGGGAAAACGGCTCCAAAAGAATCCCCCGAATCCCACCTTTTTTTTTTTTTTTTCTCCCCCTCCCCCATTTTTCGGGGAAATTTTTGGGATGAAACGCCGGGAATTCTCACCTGGGATCAGCACGCGGCGCTCCGGGGGGGAAATTCCCATTTCCAGCAGCGCTTCCCGGCGGGGAAAATTCCCAAAAATTGTCTTCTTTGGGGGATAAAAACAAAAAGAAAAGTTGGAGGCTCCCGGAGAAAACCGGGAAGGGGGAAAATTCCTCGGAGGAGCCTCCGGGAGCCGCCCCCGGGCGGGGCCTGAAATTCGATCCCGGGAATCCAAAATCCCGATCCCGGGAAAATTCGGGACCCGGAGCTGGGACGGGTTCCATTCCCAAACTGGGACCAGTTCAGTCTGGATAATCCAGGAAAATCTGGGAAACTCAAGAAAATCCAGGAAAATCCAGGAAATCCCAGAAATTCCTGGCACATCAAGATCACCACTCTCCCACATCCCGATTCAGGATTTTTTTGGGGAATTCCAGGAGGGAATTTTCCCTAAACCCCAGGATGGAAAAGCCTTTCCCAAGAAGGAATTTTCCCAAATTTAAATGGGACTTTTTGGGAATCAAATCCAGCGGAGCGAGAGGGGGAATGTTGGGAAAAGGGATAAATCTGGAATTGTCCATGTTAAACTGGGGAATATTTGGATTAAAATGGGAATAAACTGAATTAATTGAATTTAATTAGTAATTTTTTAATGATTTCATTGATTTTCCAGGTGGGGAAAAAAGCGCAGGATTTGGGATCACACTGAGTCGGCCTCAAAGAATTCCCATTTTTTGGGAAAACCCGACGGGATTTTGGGTGGATTCCTCCAACATCGCCACTCCCAGCTGGATTGTCCCTGGAATCCACTGCTCCTCTTCCTCCTCCTCTTCCTCTTCTTCCTTCTCTTCCATTTCCTTTATTTTGGGGGGAAAATTCCTGGGATTTTGGCTGAGAGGCCGGAACAGGAGCCAACATTCCTGTTTGGATCCATCCTTTTCCTTTTCCTTTTCCTTTTCCTTTTCCTTTTCCTTTTCCTTTTCCTTTTCCTTTTCCTTTTCCTTTTCCTCCTCTTCCCTCTTTTTTGGGGGGGAAAAATGTCGGGAATTTGGGATCCGATCCTCTACTCCCATTCCTCTTCCCTTTCCCTTTCCTCCTCTTCCCCCATTTTTGGGGGAAAGCTGTTGGGATTTTGGATCCCACCCTCTACTCCCGTTCCTCTTCCTTTTCCCTCTGCCCTTCCTCCTCCTCCTCCTCCTCCTCCTCCTGCTCCCACAGGCGGTACTTGAGGCGCCGCAGCGGCTCCGTGAGGCTCCGGGGCACGGATTTCTCCGTTTCCTCGCGCTCCTGGAAGTTCCGGTCCAGCAGCTCGGCCGCTTCTCTCCAGCTGCGGAAGCAGGCGGCTCCGGAATCGCGGATTTCCCGCACGGCGTTTCCCACCAGCACCGCCCCGCTGGGGTCCAGCACCACCACGGACGGCAGCTCCGAGACCCCGAAACGCCGCTCCAGCTCCCTGGGAACGGGGGGAAAATGGGGAAAAATGGGGAAAAATGGGGGGGCTGGGGGAGTTGGGGAATGGGGAAATGGGGAACGGGGGGAAGGGAGGAAAATGGGAAAAAGGGGGAAAGTGGGAAAATGGGAAGGGGGGAAAGGGGGAAAGCAGGAAAGGGGAGGAAGGAGGAAATGGGAAAACGGGGGAAAAGTTGGAGTGGGATTTGGGAATGGGAGGTGGGATTTGGGACCTGGAGGCGGGACCGGTATCCCCCACTCCCACCCTGCCCTTTGTCTCACACCTGTCCCACCTGTCCCCACCTGTTCCTCACCTGCCAAAGGTGTCCCCACCTGTCCCACCTGTCCCCACATTCCAAAGGTGACCCTACCTGTCCCCACCCGTCCCAGCTGTCCTCACCCTTACAGGTGACCCCACCTGTCCCTCACCTGCCGAAGGCATCCCCGTAGGGCAGCGCCATCCAGGTGCGGGGCATGGCTCTCAGGTACTCGCTGTGCTCCTCCTCGCACCTGTCCCGCCCCACGTAGACCAAGCCGAGCTGCTCGGGCCGCTCCACGTGGGCCGGGTCGGTGAGGCGGCTCCAGAAGCGGCGGAGGCGGGGCTCGAACTCGCGGCAGCGCGGGCAGCGGCGCGCGGCGAAGAAGAGCAGCAGCAGGCGGTTCTCCAGCGCCGCGCGCAGCTCCCGCTCCGTGTCCAGGCGGCGCTCCGAGCGCCGCGCCAGCAACGCCCGCCCCGAGAACAGCGCCCAGGCCATGCCCGGCCCGGGAAAACGAACAAACCGGGAAAAAAAAGGGGCTGGGGGGAGAAACACCCCCCCGGGGTCTGATCCGGAAAAATGGGAGGGTTGTCTTAAAATAAAACTAAAAATGGGAGATTTGTTGCAAAACCCGGGGGATTTATCCCTAAAAAAATTGAGGGTTTAACCTTAAAAGTCGAAGTTTTATTAAAAAAAAAAAAAAAAAAAGGAGGGGTTTGCCCCTCCAAAATGGGGGGTTTGTCTTAAAAAATAAGGGATTTTATATAAAAAAGGAGGGTTTTATCTCAAAAAAATGGGGGGGTTATCTCTAAAAATGGGGGCTTATTCCTAAAAATGACCGGTTTAGACCTAAAAAAAAAAAAAAAAAAAAAAAGGACTGGGGTGGAAGAAAAGGGATGGGGGAAATGGGAATTGTATCCCCAAAAATGGGAATTTTATCCCTAAAAAGAAATGGATTGCGGGGGGGGGGGCGGGGGGAAGGGGGATATGGGAAAAATAGCAATTTTCTCCCTAAAAAAGGCAGTTTTCTCCCTAAAAATTCGCGGAATAAAAAATGCCGGAGCTGCCTGGGGAGCGTCCCTGCCGAGCGCGGATTGGGAGCGATCGGATTAATTAACGGATTAATTAAAGGATTCATTAGCGGATTCATTAACGACAAGAGAGGGGGAGGGGTGGGAAGGGTTGGGGGGAGGGGTGACAGGGGGGTGGGGTTTTTATTTAGCCCCAAAAATGGGGAGTTTATCCCAAAAAAATGGGGTTTTATTAAAAAAAAATGGGGGGGGGGGGTATCCAAAAAAGTGGGGGTTTTATCCCAAGAAATGGGTGGGATTTTTAATAATTAAAAAAGGGGGGTTATTAAAAAAAAATTAAAAAGGAAGTGTTTTAATTTAAAAAATGGGGTTTTATTAAAAATGGCAGATTTATCAAAAAAACGCGGGGTTCATCCTTAAAAAGGGGGGTGGGGGGGAGGGTGGGCTATTCTAGAAAATGGGAGGTTTATCCCAAAAACGTGGGGGTTTAACCCCCAAAAAAGGATGGAAATCCCAAGAAAAGGGTCGTGGAGATAAAAATGGGGATGAAAAACCAAAAAAAAGGGATGGAAACCCCCCAAAAATGGATTGGGGCATTAAAAGGGGATGGAAACGTCCCAAAAAAGGGATGGAAACACAAAAAAAAAGGATGGAAACATAAAAAAAGGGATGGGATCCTAAAAAAAAAAGGACGGAGACTCTTAAAAAGGGATGGAAACCCCAAAAAAGGGATGGAAACCCCAAAATAAAGGCTAAAAAGGGCAGAGCCCTCTGGGGTCGCCTCCGGTGGCAGAGGGATTTGGGATTTAGGGCAATTGGATTAACGGGAGGGCGGGGGAGGGGCAGGACGGGTCGGGGAGGGGTCCCCAAGGCCATCGCGGGAGGCCGGGGTTTGGGGGTTCGGGTTTTGGGGGGTCCGACCTTTGGGGTCCAGATTTGGAGGGAGTCCCGGGGCTGTGAGGTCCTGGTTTGGGATCCCAGACTTGGAGAGATCCTGATTTTGGAGTGGTTCCGATTCGGGGGATCCCGATTTTGCGAGGGTCCCGACTGCGGGGGGTTCCATTTTGGGGCTCCCGATTTTGGGGGGGTCCCCAAACCTGGGGAGTTCCCGTCCCCTCCTCCGGCCGCTAGGGGGCACCAACAGCGTGTGGGCGTGGCTTTCTTAGACTCCACCCAATATCTACATAACCCTGCCCCTCCCCTCATCCTGACCCCTCTCCTTCTCCCGCCCCTCTCCTCACCGAATCAGCTGCCGCCGGCACAGCTTCCAGCCAATAGGAATGCGCCGTTCCACAAAGCACGCCCCGCATGGGCGTGGCCTCGCCGGATCGGGGGCAGCGGGGCCGAAGCGGCGGCAGCTCCGGGAGGGCCCCGGGGAGGCCTCGGGAGCCCCGGAGCGGGCCCCGGAGCCCGCGGGGAGAACCGGAGCGGCTCCCGGAGCCGCGGCCAGGCTGCCTCGCTGGAGTCCGAAGCGGCTCCCAGAGCCCCGGAGCGGCCCCGGATTCTCGAACCGATCCCCGGAGCCGCGGCCCGGATCCCTCGCTGAGGCCTGACCGACTCCCGGAGCCTCGAAGCGGCCCCGGGAGCCCCGAACCAGCCCCGGAGCCTCATCCCCGCTGCCGGTTCCCGTTCTCCCATCCCCGTTCCCAGCCCCCGTTCCCGGCCGGTTCCCCGTTGTTCCCGGCCGTTCCCCCATCCCGTTCTCGGCTATCCCTAGTTATTCCCGGCTGTCCCGTTATTCCCGGTTGTTCTCCAATCCCGTTCCCGGTTATTCCGGGTAATTCCCGGCCGTCCCCCATCCCGTTCTCGGCTATCCCTAGTTATTCCCGGCTGTCCCGTTATTCCCGGTTATCCGGGCTGTCCTGTTATTCCCGGTTGTTCCCCAATCCCGTTCCCGGTAATTCCCGGCCGTCCCCCATCCCGTTCCCGGTTATTCCCGGTAATTCCCGGCCGTCCCCCATCCCGTTCCCGGTTGTTCCCGGTTATTCCCGGTAATTCCCGGTGCCGTTCCCGGTTATCCCCGGTTATCCCCGGTGTTCCCGGTGCCGTTCCGGTGTCCCGGCCATGCACCCCGCGGGGCTCTGCGCGCTCTCCCTGGGCTCGCTGGCGCTGCTGCGGCTCCTCGGGGCTCCCTGGGGCTGGAGCGCGGCGGCGGCGCTGGGGCTGGGGCTGGGCGGCGGCGGCTGGCGGCTGCTGCGGCTGCTGCTGAAAACCGCGCCCCGGGACCTCTTGTGAGTCCCCGCGGGGCTTGGGGGCCCCTGACCTTGACCCCAAATCTGACCCTGAACCCCCCAAACCTGACCCCAACCCCCTGACCTTGACCCCAAATCTGACCCTGAACCCCCCAAACCTGACCCCAACCCCCTGACCTTGACCCCAAATCTGACCTTGCCAATTCCACGGATTTTAGCTCCCCTCAAATCAGGAATTTCCTTTTCTTTTCCGCAAAGTTCCCAAAGATTTGGGGCCTCCCTCACCCCCAGGTGAATTCCATGGATTTTGGGCCTCCTAAAATCAGGAGTTTCCCTTTTTCCTGAAGATTTGTAGCTTTCCTCACCAGGGATTAGGATCCCCCTAAAAATCCCCCCCAAATCCCACTGATTTCATCCTCAAAAAAACCCCAAGGGTTTCCCTGTTCTTCCCCCCAAAAGGCAAAATCCCAGGAGAACAAAGCTCCCGTTGTTTTTTTTTTTGGGATCCCTCAAAGGCTCCTCTGTTCCCGCTGCCAAAAAAATTTCAGCTCCAAAGTCCTAAAAACAAAAAAAAAAGGGGAATTTGGGAACTTTTCCAAGTTTTCAGGGCTCAACAATTCCCTGATTTTCCGGGTGGGAAAAAAGAAAGGACAAGGGAGATTCCCCCAATTCCGGCCTTTTTTTGGGGGGGGGAAGGGATTCTGATTAAAATTTTAGGGGAAAACCTTGGAGGAAAAATTCCAGGGGGGCTTGGGTGTGAGATTTTCTTGGGAAAGACAGCCTGGAGGATTTAAAAAAGGGAAAAAAAAAAACAAGGAAAAATAATGGAAAACGTGGGAAACTGTCCAGAATAATTGTGGGAAATGTAGAAAAAACACTCCCAAAAACATGCTAAAATGTGGGAAAATCCCCTCTAAAAATCATCGGAAATGGGGAAAACCCCTCAAAAAAATAAGGGCAAATGTGGAAACACACCAAAAAAAGATCATGGAAAATAGGGGAAGCCCCCCCAAAATAATGGAAAAAAGGGAAATTCCCCCCCAAATAATGGAAAACAGGGAAAATCTCTCAAAAAATAATGGAAAATGGGGAAAACCTTCCCAAAAAAGAGTTTTTTCTTGGGAAAAATGCCTTGAAGATCTTAAAAACTGGTGAAAAATCAAGAAAAACCCCTGGAAAAATAGTGGAAAATGTGGAAACCCCCCAAAAATGGTGGATCCCAAAAATCCCCAAATTTCTGTGCAAAGCCACCAAAATTCCCTCCAAAAATTCCACCAAATTTCACCTCAAAATTCCTGAAAATTCACTAAAATTCCCCATTTTATCCCTCTTTTCCAGCGGTCTTTGGGTTCTGCTCCGTGTCCGGCACAAGCTGTGGCAAATCTCTGTTTCAACCCCAACTCTCACCCAAAATTCCCATCAACCCCCCCCCCCCCCATTTCACTCCAAAATTCCCAGAATTTCACCGGAATTCCCCATTTTCCCCCCTCTTTCCCAGCGGCCTGTGGGTCCCTGCTCCGCGTGCGGCACAACCTGCGCCGGTTCCGCCGCTCGGGGCCACTCGGTGCCGGCGTTGTTCTCGCAGACGGCGCGCCGCGTGCCGGACAAGGCCGCGCTGGTGGACGCGGGTGACGGGGCGCGGTCTGGACCTTCCGGCAGCTGGAGGAGTTCTCCAACGCCGTCTGCCACCTGTTCCGCGGGCTGGGCTTCGCGCCCGGCGACGTGGTCGGCCTCTTCATGGAGTCGCGGCCCGAGTTCGTGGGGCTCTGGCTGGGCCTGGCCAAGGCGGGCGTGGAGCCGGCGCTGCTCAACTCGCACCTGCGCGGCGCCGGGCTGGCGCACGGCCTCACCTGCGCCGCCGCCAGGGCGCTGGTCTTCGGCACCGAGCTGGGCGCAGGTGAGCTCGGCGGGGCTCAGGTGAGCTGGAGGCAGAGCAATACTTCAAGTAATTTTTTTCGCCCCTTTTAAAGGAATTTTCGGAGCAAATTGAAAACCTTTACCAAACCTTTCTGAGGACAATTTTTTTCCCCTGTTATTTTAGGGATTTTTCCCCCCTCCCCCCCCGTTTTTTTCAGAATTTTTTCCCCTTTTCGAGGAGTTCTTTCCCTGTTTTTTTAAGGAATTTTTTGAGGGAATGAAGATCATTTTCTGGCACAATTTTTTCTAATTTTTCCAAGAATTTTTCCAGGGATTTTTTTCCCCCAGGATTTTTTTCCTGTTTTCCAGGGATTTTTCCCATTTTTAAAGAATTTTTTCCCGTTTTTTCCAGCTGTCTCGGAGGTGAGCTCGGCCCTGGGCCCACGCATGGAGAAATTTTCCTGGGGTTCCGCGGATTCGGGGCCGATCCCAGGGGGTCCCGGGCCCTGGAGCCCCTCCTGGAACAAGCCCCAAAATCCCCCCCCCGGGGACAGCCCGGGAAGGGCCTGGACGGTAAAAATGGGGAAAAAAAGGGGGAAAATGGGAACAAAGGGGGAAAAAGGGGGGGGGGGGGGTTGGTTCTGGGAAAAAAAGAGGAAAAAATGGGAGGGGAAATGGAGGAAATGAGCCCCAAAACATCCCCTGGGAAAATGGGGGGAAATCGGAAAAAATGGGGGGAAAATGGGAAAAATTGAGGAAAAAATCAGGAAAAAACGAGTGAATAAAAGGAATAAAATGAGGGGAAATAGGGAAAAAATGGAAGAAAAATTAAAAACAAGGAAAAATATGTGAAAAAGGAGGAAAACATGAGGGAAAATGGGGAAGAAATGAGGGGAAAATGGGAGGAAATCCCAAATTCTGGCTTTTTCCGTATTTTTCCCGTTTTTCTGTGTTCCAGACCGGCTGTTCTACATCTACACCTCGGGCACCACTGGCATGCCCAAGGCGGGCAATCGTGGTGCACAGCAGGTGAGGGTGGGGCCAGGTGGGCGTGGTCAGGGGTGGGTGTGGCAAGAATGGGTGTGGTCATGGATGGGTGTGTCCATGGGCGTGGCCCTGCCCCTGCCCTGCCCAGGTGTGTCTGTCTCTCAGGTATTACCGCATCGCCGCCTTTGGTTATTTCGCTTTCCGGATGCGCCCCGATGATGTCATCTACACCTGCCTGCCACTCTACCACTCTGCAGGTGCCTAGTCCTCTTCCTGCTTTCCTTTCCTTTTCCTTTTCCTTTTCCTTTTCCTTTCCTTTCCTTCTCTTCCTCCTTTTTTCCTTCTCTTTCTCTTTCCCACCTTCTCTGTTTTCTTCTTTTTTCCTCCTCTTTTTCTTCCTCCTTCTCCTTTTCCTTTGTGTCCTCACTCCTCAATATCCCAAATCCATCCCAAATCCAACCCAATTACCCCAAACCCATCCCAAATATCCTGAATTTATCCCTATTTTTCCAGGGAACATCATGGGGGTGGGGCAGTGCCTCCTGCACGGCCTCACTGTCGTCATCCGCAGGAAATTCTCAGCCTCCAGATTTTGGGACGATTGTGTCAAGTATCGCTGGCCACCCAGCACTGCCCAATCCCCAGCATGTTCCCTGGTTTTTCCCCTGATTTTTCCCCATTTTCTCCCATTTTTCTTATTTTTCCCCCTCTTCCATCATTTCCCCCTCATTTTTCCCCCATTTCCCCCCCCGTTTCCCCCCACCCCCAAATACAATTTGATTTTTTCCCCAGTTTCCCCCATTTTTTCTTCTCACCTGAACCCAAATCCCAATTTTTTGTTTTTTTAGGGATCATCCCAGAACATCCATTTTCCCATCTCACCCACCCCAAATCCCAACTGGGTATTTTTCCCCCCGTTTTTTTATCCCTTATTTCCCCCCAAACCCGATTTTTTTTGCACCCAAAACCCCATTTTTTCACCCCCAAAATCCCGGTTTTTCACCCCCAAAATCCCGTTTTCCCCCCCAAACCCGGTGTTTTTCTGGCCTTTCCCCGCCCCGCAGGTGATCCAGTACATCGGGGAGCTGTGCCGGTACCTGCTGGCGCAGCCGGCGGGCGAGGCCGAGCGGCGGCACCGCGTGCGCCTGGCGCTGGGGAACGGCCTCCGGGCGCAGCTCTGGCCCGAGTTCCGCCGGCGCTTCCGCCTGCGCCAGATCGGAGAGTTCTACGGCGCCACCGAGTGCAACTGCAGCGTGGCCAACCTGGACGGCAAGGTGGGGAGATAGCGGGGGGATACCGGGGGGATACCGGGGAGAGATAGCGGGGGGATACCGGGGAGAGATACCGGGAGAGATACCGGGGAGAGATACCGGGGGGATACCGGGGGGAGATACAGGGGAGAGATACCGGGGAGAGATACCGGGGGGATACCGGGGAGAGATACCGGGGAGAGATACCGGGGGGATAGCGGGGGGATAGCGGGGGGGATACCGGGGAGAGATACCGGGGGGATACCGGGGAGAGATACCGGGGAGATACCGGGGGGATACCGGGGAAATGGGGACAATCGGGGGAAAATGGGGGGAAATGGGGGAAAAAAATTTTGGAAAAGTTGAGGGAAAATTGGGGAAAAAATATTGGGGAGAAATTATTGGGGAAATCTTGAGAAAAAAATCAGGGAGAAATCGGGAAAAATTTAGGAAAAAATCCGGGAAAATTTGGGAGAAGTTTGGGGGAAATTTGGGGGGACTTGGGGAAAAATTGATTGGGAAATTGGTGGGAAAAATGGGGCAGGGAGGGGAAAGAATCAGGGAAAATCGGGGAAAAAACAGAAAAAAAAGGGGAAATTTTTTCTCCTTGGGTTTTTTTAGGATTTTCCCCATTTATTTTAAAACTCTTCCATTTTCCCAGGATTTCTCCTTTGAGCTGGATTTTCCCTGTTTCCTGGGGGGATTTCCTTTTGAATTTTGGGTGATTTTTGTCATTTTTCACCTGATTTTCCCTGGGGTTTTTTGGTGGTTTTTTTTTTTTTTTTCTAATTTCGGTGGGTTTTGGCCAATTTTCATTTTTTTTTTTTTTTTTTTTTTTTTTTTTTCCCCGGGATTTCTCCCCGTTTTTCCCCTCTCCAGGTGGGTGCCTGTGGCTTCAACAGCCGCATCCTTCCCAACGTTTATCCCATCCGCCTGGTCAAGGTGCACCCGGACACACTGGAGCTGCTCCGGGACTCCCGCGGCCTCTGCATCCCCTGCAGTCCAGGTCTGCCCCAACCCCAAAAATTCCCAATTTTAACCCAAAAATCCGGACATTTGGGAAGGTTTGGGGGGGTCCCAAACAGGATTTCCCACCCTCTCCTAAGTTGGGGAATTGGATCCAGCTCAAATTTCTGGGGTCTTCTTGAGTCAATCCCACGAATGTTGGGATTGTCCTGGGATCCCTTCCTGCTTCCCCATGGATTTCCAGATCCCATTCCCACGTTTTCCACGGATTTTGGGATCCCATTTTCCAAGGATTTTCCATGGATTTGGGGATCCCATTCCCAGGGATTTTCCCTGGGTTCTGGGATCCCACTCCCACGGGTTTTCCCTGGGTTCTGGGATCCCATTCCCGTGGGTTTTTCCCTGGGTTCTGGGATCCCACTCCCACGGGTTTTCCCTGGGTTCTGGGATCCCGTTCCCAGGGATTTCCCTGGATTCTGGCCGTTCCAGGCGAGCCAGGGTTGCTGGTGGGCCGCATCGACCAGCGCGATCCCCTGCGCCGCTTCGACGGCTACGTCAGCGCCGGCGCCACGCGCAGCAAGATCGCCCGCGACGTGCTGGCCAAGGGCGACCAGGCCTACCTGTCCGGTAATCCCTGGGGATTCCCGCCATTCCAGCCCCAAACCCCGGGAATTTCCCCCTTGGGATGCCCCAAAGATCTCAGGAATTGATGGGGATTTCCTGGAGCATCGGACAAAAATCCCAAGGGTGTTTTTGGGATCTTTTCCTGTTCGTAGGGGATGTTTTGAGGACTTTTCCCACTTCCCATGGGAATTCCTGGATTTCCAGACCCCCAAATCCTGGCATTTTCCCTGGCCAGGGAACCCAGATTTCCCAGATTTTTTTCTCAACTTCCCAAGTGGGATTTTTTCAGGAATTTTTTGGGGATTTTTTTCCCAATTACCAGGTGGTATTTTTTGGGATTTTTTCCGAGTTCCCAGGTGAGATTTTTGGGTCTGTTTCCCTGATTCCCAAGTGGGAATTTTTAGAATTTTTTTGGGATTTTCCCCCCATTCTGAAGGGAAATTTTTCAGGATTTTTTTCCCCATTCCCAGCTGTGATTTCTGAGGAATTTTTGGGGGATTTTCCCGGTTTTAGGAGACGTTCTGGTGATGGACGATTTGGGATATCTCTATTTCCGGGACCGGGGCGGGGACACGTTCCGCTGGCGCGGGGAAAACGTCTCCAGCACCGAGGTGGAAGGCGCCCTGAGCCGGCTCCTGGGGCAGGCTGACGTTGTGGTCTATGGCGTGGAGATTCCTGGTAAATCCCAAAAAAACTCTGGGATAACAGCTGGGGAGTGGGAAAAATCCCGGTGGGAATGGGGGGTAAAAATTCCGGCATTGTTCCAGGCAAAATTGGGGTGGGAAAAGGGAGATTTGGGAGAGATTTGGGGGATTTTGGGGGGTTTACAGCATCAGGATTCCTGGGAAATCCCGAAAAAAAATCGGGATAACAGGTGGAGATTGGATTTAAGAAACCCCAAAATCTCCAGTTTAAACCCCAAAACTCCCGGTTTTTCACCCCAAACTCCTGTTTTTTCCCCGCCGCAGGGGTGGAGGGCCGGGCGGGCATGGCGGCCATCGCCGACCCGCAGGCGCGGCTGGATGTGGCCGGGCTGTACCGGGCGCTGAGCTCGGCGCTGCCGCCCTTCGCCCGCCCCGTCTTCATCCGCCTGCGGCCGCACCTGGACACCACCGGTAGGGGCGGGGCCAAGGGGGGCGGGGCCAAGGGGGGCGGGGCCCAAAGGGGTTTAAAGGGGTGAAATGATAGGGGTGGGGCTTCAAAGGGTGGGGCTAAGGGAGGGGGTTTAACTGGGCGTGGCTTAATGGGGGCCTAACAGGTGGGACTGAATGGGGTGTGGCCTAATGGGGTGGGGTGACAATGGGTGTGGCTTAATGGGTGAGACCTAAAGGGGCGTGGTCTAATGAGGGCGTGGGGCCCAATCAGGGGAGTTTTTCCCGCATTCCAAACTCCGCTCTTCCCGCCTCCAGGCACTTTCAAGCTGCAGAAGACGCGGCTGCGGGGGGAGGGCTGGGACCCCCGCGTGGTCCCCGACCCCCTCTTTGTGCTGGACCCCCAGCGCGGCTGCTACGTCCCCCTGGACGGGGAGATGTACGGCAGGATCTGCGCCGGGAAATCCCGGTTCTGAGCCCCAGATCCCTGCTGGGATCCCAAACATCTGAAAATCCTGCTGAGAGACCTCCCTGGGATCCCGAAAATCCCGCTGGAAAGCCTCCCTGAGATCCCAGAAACCTGAAAATCCCCTGGACTGGGAGATGGACACCAGGGTTTGTGTTGGGAAATCCGGGTTCTGAGCCCCAGATTCCCACCAGAATCTCAAAAATCCACCTGGGAGTCAAAAAAATCACCCTGGGATCTTGAAAAACACAAAAATCCTGCTGGGAACCCCCTCTGGATTTCCTGGAGAACAGCAGAATCTCCTACGAAAGTGCAGAATTCTCAGGGAAAGCAACGGGATTTCCTGGAAAACCACACAATTCCCAGGAAAAAAAATAGTCGGACTTACCGGAAAACTGCAGAATTCCCAGGAAAAGTGGGATTTGGAGGAAAAAAGCAGGATTTGACTGTAAAACAGCGGGATTGCCAAGGATCCAGGAGGAACGCAGCAGAATTCCCAGGAATTCCCAGGAAAATCATGACTTTTTTCTGAGGGAGAACAGCGGAATTCCAAGGAAAACCGGGACTGATGGAGAAAGCGCCCTCACAGGCGCTAATTAACTCTGACAGCGCTAATCAATGACTAATTTGTGCCTAATTAACCCCCCTAGGGACTCCTTTGTAACCTCCCGCCGCGGAGGGGCCAGCACGGACATTTTTATCGATGGAGCCCCCAGCACGGGATCGGAATTAACCGATTTGGGCCGTTTTTAACCTGATTCGCTCCGTTTGGTTGTGCCTGACCGTGAGGCCATTAAAAACCAGCGACTGTGCCGCGTGCTGTGCTGCGGGGCTCGGGGGGAACAGCGAGGGAGGATTTGTGTGGGGCTGCTGGAGAAGGGCAGCGAGGCAGCCGCGCTCCTCCGGGGAGCGCCGCTACGCGAGGCCGAGGCTTCGCTAGGCCGCGCGTTGCTAAGCAACTTCCCTGTGCGCCCGCCATCCCCTACGGTCGCTTAGCAACGCGCCGCGCTGTGACGTCACTTCCCCTCCTCACCTCTCCCATCATGGCCGCCGTGTCGGTTTTCCCGTCCCAGGCCGAGCTCGGCGCGGCCCTGGCGCGGGCGGTGACCGAGGCGGCGGCCGAGGCCGTGGCGAGCGGCGGCCGCTTCACGCTGGGGCTCTCCGGGGGTTCGCTGGTGGCGATGCTGGCGCGGGAGCTGCCGCCCGCCCTCAGCGCGGCTCCCGGCGCCGACCCCTCGCGCTGGCTGGTGGCGTTCTGCGATGAGCGCCTGGTGCCGCTCGAGCACCCCGAGAGCACCGAGGGCGCCTACCGGGTGAGGGGCGGCAAGGGCGGGGCACCGGCACAGTCTCCTGGGGCTGCTCCAGTTCCTCCCAGTCCCTCCTTATTCCGCTCAGCTCCTCCCAGTTTCCCCCAGTGCCCCCCAAACCCCTCCCAGTCCCTCCCGGTGCCCCCAATCCCCTCCCAGTCCCTCCCAGTAACCCCGTATCCCATTCCCAGTGCTCCCAGTAACCGTGTCCATCCGTTCCCAGTCCCAGCTGCTCTCCCAGCTCGCCCCCCCAGGCCCGGAGGTTCTCGGGGTCTCCCCCGGGCTGGACCCGGCCGCGGCCGCCAGGGACTACGAGGAGCGGCTGCGCAGGGTACTGGGCAAACTGGGCAAACTGGGAGCCACTGAGATGGACTGGGAGCGACTGGGGGGGACTGGGAAGGGGTTGGGAAAAGTGGTGTGGCACTGGGATGAACTGGGAGGGACTGGGAATGGGTTAATGGGAACTGGGAGGGAGTGGGGGATACTGGGAGGAGATTGGGGCGGCTGGGAAAAGTTGGGGGGGAACTGGGTGGGAGTTGGGAGGGCCTGGGGGAACTGGGATGGACTGGGAGGGACTGGTATCAGGCCCTGGACTGGACTGGTTTAGACTGGTCCGTACTGGTCCATACTGGTCTGTACTGGTGTGGCAGGCGTTCCCAGGCGCGGGGACCCCTCAGTTTGATTTGCTGGTGCTGGGAGTGGGGCCGGACGGACACACTTGCTCGCTGTTCCCGGGCCACGCCCTTCTCCAGGTAATGCCCAGGTCTGGGGACTTTTCCCTTTTTTCTGTTTTTTTTTTTTAAACCCATTTTCCCCGTTATTTTTCCCGTTACTTTTTCCCTGGGTTTTTCTCGTTTCCCAGTTATTTTCCCCATTATTTTTCTGGTGATTTTTCCCTGGATCTTCCCCTGTATTTTTCCCGTTATTTTTCCTGGGGTTTTTCCTGTTTTTCAGGAGCAGAATTCCCTGATTTCCCCCATCCTGGACTCGCCCAAGCCCCCAGCCCAGCGGGTGACGATGACGCTGCCGCTGCTCAACTCCTCCAGATCCGTCCTGGTCGTCGCCTCCGGGGCCTCCAAGGCCCCTGTGCTCAAGGTTTGGGCTCAGATCCCAGGATTTGGGGGCTAATTCCCACATTTTGGGCTCAAATCCCAGGTTTTGGGGGTTAATTCCCCGATTTTGGGGTTAAATCCAGGAGTTTTGGGTTTAATTCTGGGTTTTTGGGGCTAACTCACGATTTTTGGGATGAAATCCCAGAATTTTGGGGTGAATTCCCGGATTTTTGGGGTTAATCCCAAATTTTTGGGGTCAAATCCCAGCATTTTGGGGCTCTGGGAATGCTTTTGGGATTGAGTGGCAGATTTTGGGGCTGAATTCCCGTTCCTGGGCTCTCTTGGCAGCGGATCCTGGAGGGCCGGGAGGAGCCGCCGCTGCCGGCCGCGCGTGTCCGGCCCCGCTCCGGCCGCCTGCGCTGGCTCCTGGATGAGGCAGCGGCCAAGGAGCTGCAGATCCCCCTGGAAAAATCTCCTGGGAATTGAGGAATTCCGGGGAAAAAACGGCCCCGGGAGTGCAGATTCTGATGGGAAATCAGGGAGGGTTTTAGAGCTGGAGAAACGTCCTGGAAACAGGAAAAATTCCTGTGGGAAAACATCCCAGGAATTGAGGATTTCTGTAGAAAACATTCCAGGAATTGAGGATTTCCTGTGGAAAAACATTCCAGGAACTGTGAATTCCAATGGGGAATTATTTGGGATTTTAGAGCTTGTAATTCTGGTGGAAAATGTCCCAGGAATTGAGAATTTCCGTGGGAAAAAAAATGTCTTGGGAATCGAGGGATTCCCATGGAAAATAATTCAGGGGTTTTAGAGCTGGGAATTCCTGGGGAAAAACTGAAATTTCCATGGAAATTTTTTAGAACTTTTTTGATTTATTTTGGGAATTTTTGGGTGGATTCTTTTGGGATCAGAGGGCGCTTTTGCAGAGCTGGGAATTGCCAGGAAATCCTTGGAATTCCAGGGGAAAAAAATCATGGAAATCAAAAATAAAAATTCTGGAATCATGAGCAGGGCTGGGAATCCCAGCGGGAACTGGGAGAGGAAAAACTGGAATCAAAATGGGCTCAAAATCCCTGGATTTAGGGCTGACATCCCCTGGGAAAACCCAGGAATTGCAGGAACAGCCCCAAAAAATTGGGATTTGGGAATAAACGGTGCTTTGGCTGAGCTGGAATTTGTGTCAGAATTTCTTGAATTCGAGGGGATCTGGGTGGGAGCCTGGACTGGAATAAACTGGGATGGACTGGGAGGGAAAATGGGCTGAAAAAAGCAGATTTTGGGTCCATTTGGAAGTGGGAATGTGAAAATTTTCCTTCTTTATCCATGGGAAAATCGGGAATTGGGACTGGGATAAACTGGGAGGGACTGGAATGGAAGAAAAACAGGCTGAGAAAAGCGGATTTTTCTCCAGCCGGAAATTCCAGCGGCTCCCGCCTTCCCTGGGGAATTCTTCCCACAGAAAGGAGCTTTTCATTCCAGACCTCTAAAGCAGCACCTTCATCCCAAAAAAATCTTCATCCCAAAATTTTCCAGCAGCCACGGTCCTGCCCTGCACTCATCCCATCCCCCTTCTCCGACCACTTCCTAAAATATTTCCAATTATTCCCATTTCCCCCCTTTTTTACCCTTTTATTCCCCCTTTTCCCCCTGTTTTTCCCCTTTTCCTCCCTTTTTTTTCTCCATTCTTCCCCCCTTTTCTCCTCCTTTTTTCCCGTTTCTTTCCCTTTATTCCCACATGGAATTTTGGGGGCTAAAAACCCTTGAAGAAAAGGGACAATTTCCCCTTTTAAAAGTTAAAAATCCTCGGAAAAAGAAATTTTTTTTTAGGGAAAAAAATCTGAGGGGGAAGGGGCGTGGCCACAAGGGAGCGCGACCACACTTCATTCCCATATATGGACACAGCATGGGCGTGGCCCCCAGCACCAACACCCAATAGCGTTTCAGCGGGCGTGGCCACACGCCGTGCCTACATATGGCCACAACATGGGCGCGGATTCACGGCGCCTCCCCATATATGGCTCGTATAGGCGTGGCCACGACGCGGATCGGCCAATCAAAGCGCGTCAGGGCGTGGCCCAAGCGAGGCCCCTGAGGGAGAAGGGCGTGGCCTGCCTTGAGGGGCGGCCCAAGATGGCGGCGCGGCCGTGGCCGCCGCTGCTGCTGCTGCTGCTGCTGCTGACGGGGCCGGGCCGGGGCCCGGGCGGCTCCTCCGGGCGGCTTGGCCTCGGGCCCGGCCCGGCCGCCGCTTATTTCCCTGAGGAGCGCTGGAACCCGGAGTCGCCGATGCTGCCGCCGCGCGTGGCCGTGGCGCTGCTGGCCAGGAACGCGGCCCACGCGCTGCCGCTGGTGCTGGGCGGGCTGGAGAGGCTGCGGCACCCCAAGGACAGGATGGCGCTGTGGTGGGTGTGGGGACACTGGGGACAGGGAGGGCAGCGGAGGGACCTGGGGACACTGGGGACACCGGGGACATTGGGGACACTGGGGACTGAGGACACTGGGAGGACTTGGGGACATTGGGGACACCGGGGACTGAGGACACTGGGGGGACTTGGGGACACTGGGGACACCGGGGACTGAGGACACTGGGGGGACTTGGGGACACTGGGGACACCGGGGACTGAGGACACTGGGGGGACTTGGGGACACTGGGGACACCGGGGACTGAGGACACTGGGGGGACTTGGGGACGTGGGGGACATTGGGGACACGGGTGGGAGCTGTGTGAGTGAGGGGATCTGTGATCTGTGTGTGTGACAGCCCTGTGTGACCCCGTATGACACTCAGGTGACCCCGTGTGACACTCCTGTCCCCTCAGGGTGGCCGTTGACCACAGCGTGGACAACACCTCGGCGCTGCTGTCCGAGTGGCTGGGCCGGGTGCGGAGCCGCTACCACCGCGTGCTCTGGAGGCACCAGGAGGAGCCCAGGTGGGGCCCGGGGGGCTCTGCCACACTTTGGGGGGCTCAAGACAAATCCGGGGGGTTTCTGGGGGTGATTTGGGGGGTCTCAGTGCCCGCGGTGCCCCCCACCCAGGTCGTTCCCCGACGAGGAGGGTCCCAAGCACTGGAGCCCCGCGCGGTACCAGCACCTGATGAGGCTGCGCCAGGAGGCCCTGGAGGCCGCCCGCGCCATGTGGGCCGATTACCTGCTGGTACGGGGGGGTCCCCGCATCGGGGAGGGGGCCCTCGGCTTGGGGAGGGGTCCCCAGGGATCCCCAGGGGTCGTTGAAGCCCAGGGTGGGGGGAAAAGTCCCCCAGAGAAGACAAAGGTGAGGGACACCGGGGACATCCAGGGCCAGGTGTGGCTGTTGGAATTTGGGGAAGGGTCCTCGGTGTGCCTAAGGTGTGTCCCAGGTGTGCCCCAGGTGACCCAGATGTAAGCCAGGTGTGAGCAAGGTGTGCCCCAGGTGTGAGCCAGGTGTGCCTCAGGTGTGCCCCAGGTGAGCCAGGTGTGTCCCAGGTGTGTCCCAGGTGACCCAGGTGTGCCCCAGGTGTGCCCCAGGTGAGCCAGGTGTGCCCCAGGTGTGCCCCAGGTGAGCCAGGTGTGTCCCCAGTTCCTGGACGCGGACAATGTCCTGGTGAACCCCGACACGCTGGCCGTGCTGATGGCTGAGAACAGAACCGTGGTGGCGCCGATGCTCGACTCACGCGCGGCCTACTCCAACTTCTGGTGCGGCATCACGCCCCAGGTGAGCGCGGGCACAGGTGAGGGTGTGGCACAGGTGAGGGCGTGGCACAGGAGGGTGTGGCACAGGTGTGGGTGTGGCACAGGTGGGTGTGGCACAGGTGGGTGTGGCACAGGTCTATTCCCAATATTCCTCCTGTTGTCCAGTGTCATTCCCGCATTCCCAGTGCCATTCCCACATTCCCAGTGCCATTCCCAGTGTCATTCCCGCATTCCCAGTGCCATTCCCACATTCCCAGTGCCATTCCCAGTGCCATTCCCAGTGCCATTCCCACATTCCCAGTGCCATTCCCACATTCCCAGTGCCATTCCCAGTGCCATTCCCAGTGCCATTCCCGCATTCCCAGTGCCATTCCCAGTGCCATTCCCAGTGCCATTCCCGCATTCCCAGTGCCATTCCCGCATTCCCAGGGCTATTACCGCCGCACCCCCGCCTACCTGCCGATCCGGCGCCGGGAGCGCCGCGGCTGCTTCGCGGTGCCGATGGTTCACTCCACCTTCCTGCTGGATCTGCGCCGGGAGCGCTCCCGGAGCTTGGCCTTCCACCCGCCCCCGCCCGGATACACCGGAGCCTTCGACGACATCATCGTCTTCGCCGCCGCCTGCCGGCACGCCGGTGAGCACCGGGATTGCTGGGGTAGGGATTGGGATTGGGATGGGATGGGATGGAATTGGGCTGGGGTTCCAGCCAGGAGCAGTTCAGGTTCCTGCCAGTGCTGCTGCCGTCATTGACCCCAACCCTGACATTCCTGATCCCATTCCTGATCCCGTTCCCGGCCTTCCAGGGGTGCAGATGTTCGTGTCCAACCGGGAGCAGTTTGGGTTCCTGCCGGTGCCGCTGCGCTCCCAGAGCTCCCTGCGGGACGAGGCCGAGAACTTCCTGCACGTCCAGCTGGAGATCATGGGTGAGAGCCCAGCCCGGCCCGGGCCTCGGGATCGCCTCAGGGCCCTGGGGTTGTGAGGGAGAAAAAGATCCCAAAGGATCCCAGAGGGATCCCAATGGACTTGGGGCCGAAGGATCCTGGGATGGGACCCCTGGGATTGAGGATTCTCCCCCCGTCCCAGGATGGGAAATGTTCCTTTGGGATCTGGGACCAATTCCTTTGGGACCTGGGCCTGATTGCTGTGGGATTTTTGGGCCAATTCCCATGGGATTTGGGGCTCATTCCCATGGTGTTTGAGGCTCATTCCCATGGGATTCTCCTCTTCCTGCAGTGAAGCTCCCTCCGGCCGAGCCCTCCCCCCATGTGTGGGTCCCTCCAAAGGTGCTGGACAAGCTGGGATTCGATGAGGTCAGAGCCCCTCCCTTGGAATTCCAGCCAGGATCCCCTTCCCCCTTGGCATTTGGGGCTTTTCCCAGCTTTTCCTTGGAATTTTGGGTCGTTTTCCTCTTTTTGTTTCTGGATTTTGGGTCATTTCCCCTCTTTGTTTCTGGATTTTTAGTAACGTTTTCTCTTTTCTCTGGATTTTCAGTTGTTTTCCCTCCTTTTGCTCTGGATTTTGGGTCAGAATTCCCCATTTTTCTTGGATTTTGAGTGAATTTCTCCCAAATTTCTCCATTTTCTCCCAGATTTCCCCTATTTTCTCCCAGATTTCCCCCATTTTCCCCCAGATTCTCCCCATTTTCTCCCAGATTTCCCCATTTTCCTGGGATTTCCCCATTTCCAGGTCTTCCTGATCAACCTGCGCCGCCGCTCGGACCGCCGGGCGCGGATGCTCCGCACGTTGCAGGAGCTGGGGGTCTCGGCCAAGCTGGTGGAGGCCGTGGACGGCCGGTGAGCCCCGGGGGGGGGCGGGAGTTCCCAAAATTCCCTCGGGATTCCCTCAGGATTCCCTTCTGGAACGTTCCGGGCTCCGCAGGGCGCTGAACAGCAGCCAGGTGGAGGCGCTGGGGGTGCGGATGCTGCCGGGGTACCGGGACCCTTTCCACGGGAGACCCCTGACCCGCGGCGAGGTGGGCTGCTTCCTCAGCCACTTCCGCGTCTGGCAGGAGGTGAGGAGAGGGGCACTTGGGAATTTTGGGAATTTGGGAGGTCTGGGATGGGAATTTGGGGTTTGGGGGTGCAGGGAATTGCAGGGAATTCCAAAGGGTTGGAGGGAGCCGCTGCTTCCACATCTGGCCGGAGATGAGGAGAGGGAATTTGGGAATTTTGGGGGATTCCTGGGCCCATCCCAAATCCCGCTGAGCCCTGGCGTTCCCAGATCTCCGCGCGAGGCCTGGGCCGCTCGCTGGTGTTCGAGGACGATCTGCGCTTCGAGGTTTTCTTCCGGAGCCGCCTGACGGAGCTGATGGAGCAGCTGGAGGAGGCTGGGATCGACTGGGACCTCATGTGAGCCTTCATCCCAACCCTCATCTCCATCCCAACCCTCATCTCCATCCCAACCCTCATCTCCATCCCACCGCTCCTCCTCTCCTGAGGCCTCTTGGATCCCATTGGCCCCAATGATCCCATTGACCCTGCTGACCCCATGACCCCTGACCCTGTGACCCCGCTGACCCCGTGACCCCGCCGTGCAGCTACCTGGGCCGGAAGCGGCTGGAGCCGGAGCGCTCGGAGCGCGGCGTTCCCGGCGTGCGGCAGCTGCTGCGGCCGGGCTACTCCTACTGGAGCCTGGGCTACGCGCTGTCCCTGCGCGGCGCCCGCAAGCTGCTGGCAGCCCAGCCCCTGGGGAAGATGATCCCGGTGGACGAGTTCCTGCCCCTCATGTTCGACCGGCACCCCAGGTACGGCGCTGGTGGGGTTTTTATTTTGGGGATTTTTGGGATTGGGAATGTGGGATGCAGGCATCAATCCCTGCTTCTCGTGCCTGACCAGCACCCTAGGTGTGGGATTTGGGGTCAGGGATTTCTGGGATTTGTGGGATTTTTGTTATTTCTGGGATTTGTGGGATGCAGGGGTGAGTTCCTGCCCCTCGTGTGGCATTGTTGGGGTTGGGAATGGCAGATTCCTGGCACTTTTCCCGGCGGGATCTGGAGGTGTTTTCCCTCACTTTCCCCATTTCCCCCCTTTCTCCCCGCAGCCCCGAGTACTCCCGGCACTTTTCCCGGCGGGACCTGCAGGCGTTCTCGGCGGAGCCGCTGCTGCTCTTCCCCACGCACTACACCGGCGACCCCGGCTACGTCAGCGACACCGAGACCCCCCCGGAGCCCCCCGAGCCCTGGGACGGGGAGTCCCCGCCCCGATCCCGCAATTCCCAGCCGCGGCGCGACGAGCTCTGAGCCTCCCCAGTTTCTATTCCCAAATAAAAGTTTTATTTTTAATTTTTTAATTTTTAAATTTTGGGTTTTTTTGGCGATTTTGAGCCTCCTGCTCTCACATGTCTGAAAATTTCAGGGATTTCGGGAATTCCTTGGGGGGAAGCTGAGGCAGGGAGTCCCTCAGAATTTGGGAAAAACGCCCCCAAAATTCCCAAATTTCATCCCCAAAAGTTAATCCCAAAGAAAACTGAAATCCACGGGAAAAAAAAAAAAAAATCCCAAATTTGGGGTCCCAGGAAAAAGGGAAACTGAGGCAGGGGAATCCTCCCAGGGAAACTGAGGCAGGACGGGGATTTGGGGTTTTTCCAAAGGGATTTGGGGTGTTTTGGGGGGATCTGGAGGGGATTTTTGGGGTATTCCGGGGTCAGAGCTCGTCGTGCTCCTCGTGCAGGGCCGGGGGCTCCCTGCAGGCCGCGGGGGTCTCCAGCTCCAGCAGGTACTCGCAGCGGCTCGGCTCCGTCGCCGCCGCCAGCGCCGTGTCCCGGCCACACCTGAGCCGCACCTGGGGACGGGGGGATGGGGGGGACACAGGTGACGTTAATGACACGCAGGTGACGTTAATGACACGCAGGTGACGTTAATGACACGCAGGTGGCACAGGGGTGCCACAGGAGGTGCCACTCACCGTGGTGGCCCGGTTGGGTCCCTGCCAGCAGCCGGTGCCCCCCTCGTACTTTTGGGCTCCGAATTTGTCACCTTCGGGCCCCGCCCAGGAGCCCCAGACCCTGCGGGGGAGGGGCCAAGGGGTCAGGTGACACTGGGGCAGGTCAGGTGACAGTGGGAGGGGCCAGGTGACACCTGAAGGAGTCAGGTGACACCGAGGGCTGTCCCTGAGTGTCCCCAGGGGGGTTGGGGGGGTCCCGGGGGGATTTGAGTCCCCAGAGCAATTTTTGGGGTCCCCAGGGTGATTTTGGAGATTTTTTGGGGTCCCCAGGGCAGTTTTCGGGGTCCCCAGGGTGATTTTTGGGGTTTTTTGGGGTCCCCAGGGCGGTTTTCGGGGTCCCCGGGGGTCGGGGGGAGCCCTGACCCCAGGCTGGTCTCGGCGCCGCCGTGTTTGGGTCTCTGGGTGACGCGCTGGAAGGGGCAGAGCCGGTACAGGTACCTGGGGGGAGAGGGGGGCTCAGGGGGGGTCCCCAAAACCCCAAAACCTCCCCAGCACCCCCCAGACCCCACGGGACCCCTCCCTGAACCCCCAAACCTCCTCCAGATCCCCAAATCCTCCCAGCACCTCCCCAAAACCCCCCCAAATCCCCCAATTCTGCCCCCAAAAGCACCTCAGGAGCCCCCAGACCCCAAATCTCCTCCCAATCCCCCCCAAACCTCCCCAGAACCCCCTCAGGACCCTCAGGTTCCCACTCCAAACCCCTTCAGGACCCCCCCCAAATCCCCCCAAACCTTTTCAGGACCCCCCCCCAAATCCCCAAACCCCCCAAAATCCCCCCCCACCCCTGGCACTGACTCGCTGGTGCCCAGCTCCCAGCACTGGCTGTACAGGTAGGAGAATTCCCCCTCGGGCCCGAAATCCAATCCCAGCTCCAGCTCCAGAGCCCTGGGGGACACAAAGGGGGGGTCAAGAGGGTCCCCAAAGCCCCCCAGGACCCCCCAAAAAATCCCAATCTCCAAACCCGCCCAGAGCCTCCAATGCCGCCCGGTTCCTGCTGGGACTCAGGGAAACCGAGGCACGGGGGGGCCTAAAGGGGTTTTGAGGTCCCCCCAGGTGATTTTTGGGGTCCCAGGGCAGTTTTTAGGGTCCCAAGGTGATTTTTGGGGTTCCCAAGGTGATTTTTGGGGTGTCCCAGGTGATTTTTGGGGTCCCAGGGCAGTTTTTGGGGTGCCCTCACCTGATCCCCTCCTCAGCCTCCTTCAGCTCCCGCTCGGCCGCGGCCAAATCGTCCCGAGCGCGTTGGGCGGCTGCGGGGAACGGGGTCAGACCCTGAAAACCCCCAGAACCCCCCCCAAACCCCCCAGACCATCCAAAACACCCCCAAAAGCCCCCCCAGAACCCCCCCAGAACCCCCAAAACCCCAAACCTCCCAGAGCCCCCCAGAACTCCCCAGAACACCCACAGAACCCCCAAAACACCACAGAAATGGGC
>JAJNNQ010000250.1:65000-83782 GCA_027886175.1 Phylloscopus collybita
TCTGGGGTCCCACCAGGCTCGTCGGAGCCGTCCCGGCAGTCGCAGTAGTCGTCGTTGACCCAGGAGAAATCCACGGAGCCGGAGCCGTCCAGGCAGCGGAAGGGCCCCGAGGGGTCGTAGAAGGGCAGCTCTGGGGGGACACAGAGAACTGGGGGGGTCTGGGGGGAGCACAAAACTGGGGGGGTCTGGGGGGACACAGAGAACGGGGGGGCTTGGGGAATTTAGGGGGGTTGCGGGGATTTTTTAGGGTGATTTTGGGGGTGATTTCGGGGTGATTTTGGGGGTGATCCTGCGGGGATTTCGGGGTGATTTTGCGGGTGGTTTGGGGGTGATTTGGGGGTGATCCTGGGGTGATTTTGGGGGTGATCCTGGGGTGATTTGGGGGTGATCCTGGGGTGATTTTGGGGGTGATCCTGGGGTGATTTTGGGGTGATCCTGCGGGGATTTGGGGGTGATTTGGAGGGTGATTCGGGGGTGATCCTGCGGGGATTTCGGGGTGATTTTAGAGGTGATTTCGGGGTGATTTTGCGGGGATTTCGGGGTGTTTTTGGGGGTGATCCTGGGGTGATTTTGGGGTGGTTTTCGGGCTGATTCGGGGGCTCCACTCACGGCTCAGGGCCACCCCCCGGGGCCGTGTCACCGTCACCTCCGGGGCTCCCGCCCCCGCCAGCGGCAGCAGCAGCACGAGGGGGAGGGGCAGCATGGCCGGGCTGGGGGGAGGGGAGCCCGCGTCAGGGACCCCCAAATCCCCCCGACACCCCAAACACCCCAAATCCCCCCAGCCTCTCTCAGACCCTCCCCAAATCCCCCTGACCCTCAAAGGCTCCCGTCAAAAATCCCCAAACCCCTCAAATCTCACCCCAAAATCCCCCCAGACCCCTCAGGTCCCCCTTTAAACCCCCCGACACCCCCCAAAGCGCCCATTAGATGCCCCCAAACCCCCTCAAGCCCCCTTTTAGCCCCCCTAACCCCCCCCAGATCCCCCTTTAAAGCCCTCAAATCCTCCCTTAAACCCCCCAAATCCCCTTTAAACCCCCCCAAATCCCCCGAACCCCTCCGGTACCGCTCAGAGGCTCACGCGCGCGCCTCAGGCCCCACACGGCGGAACCGGAAGCGGCACAAGGCGAAACTTCCGATCGACCCCTCATGGCAGCCGTCATCTTGAGTACGGTGTTTTACCGTGTCGTGGGCGCCGCCATCTTGTGTACGGCGGCTCAGCCAATCAGCGCCCGAGCGTCCCGTTGCCACGGCGACAGGGGCGGGGCCAAGGACCGGCTGCAGCCCGGGTCACGTGCGGAATTTGGGGAGACTTTGGGGGTCCTGGGGGGGATTTGAGGGTCCAGGGGGGAATCTGAGAGATTTGGGGTGAGACTGGGGAGGTTTTCGGGGTCCGGGAGGACATTTTGGGGTTCTGGAGAGAATCTGTGGGGCTCAGGGGAGGATTTGGGGGTCCTGGTGGGGGGGGGGAGTTGGGAGGGATTCTGGGGTCGGGGGAGGGGGGTGATTTGGGGGTCCTGGGGGGGATTTGGGGCGATCTGAGGGTCCCCCAAAGCCCCCCTGACCCCTCCCCCCTGTCCCCCCACAGCTCTGGGACCCCCCAATGGCCACTGGAGACCCCGGTAAGGAGTGGGGGCTTGGGGGGTCCTGGGGGGGGGGGGTTTGGTGTCCGGGGGGGTCTCGGGGGGGATTTCGGGGTCTCGGGGGGGATTTTGGGGTCTCGGGGGGTCTCTGACCCCTCTGTGCCCCCCAGGCCGGGCCCGGCCCCGGCGCTGCCCCCAGGACACCCCCGGCCCCCCCCGGGACCCCCGGCAGGACCAGGTGGGTTTGACCCCAAAATGACCCCCCAGTGACCCCCAATGACCCCTGACCCCCTGTGACCCCCGTGCCCCTCCCCCAGGCCGGGGATCTCCGGGGGTCCCTGGGGCGGCTGCAGCTGCGGGGGGAGGAGGCGCAGAGAGTGCGGGGGCTGTACCTGAGCCTGCGGGAGCTGCTGGAGGTGAGGGACACACCTGGGCCACACCTGGGCCACACCTGGGACACCTGGGGACACACCTGGGGACACACCTGGGACACCTGGGGACATCTGGGGACACACCTGGGGACACACCTGGAACATCTGGGGACACCTGGGGTCACACCTGGGCTCACAGCTGCTCTCACCTGCAGGCGGAGGCGGGGCTGGCGCGCGCGCTGCTGGGCGGGGCCGAGGCGGAGCTGCTGCGCAGGCGCCGGAGGCTGCGGGGGCTGCGGCGCCGGGGGGCGCGGGGGGGGCGGGGGGAGCCCCCGCAGGAGGGGCCGCAGGGGGGGGAGGGGCAGGAGGAGCCCCCCCCATCGCGCCCCCCCTGCGGAGACCCCGAGGAGACCCCGGGGACCCCCCCAGAGACCCCCCCAGAGACCCCCCCGGGGACCCCCCCAGGGACCCCCCCGGGGACACCTCCGGAGACCCCCCCAGGGACACCCCCGGGGACACCCCCGGGGACACCGCCCCGGGCCACGCCCACCAGGGCCGGGCCACAGGTGAGACCTCAATGTTACCTGTCTCACCTGTCCTCGTCTCACCTGTTCCTGTCTCACCCGTCCCTGTTCCTGTCTCACCTGTCCCTGTTCCTGTCTCACCTGTCCCAGGTGTCTCACCTGTCCCTGTCTCACCTGTCTCACCTGTCCCAGGTGTCTCACCTGTGCCTGGCCCTGGCCCAGCACCTGGCCCAGCTCCGGGCCGAGGCTGCGGCTCTGCGGGGGCGGCTGCGGGGGGAGCACCTGGGGACACCCCCCCACAGGTGAGTGACACCTGGGACACACCTGGGACACCTGGGGGGTGGGGACGCTCCCAGGTGTCCCCTGAGCTCCTTCTGGGGGTCGCAGGGACCCCTCCCCCCCCAGCTCGGAGGGCGTGGCCGCTGCACGCAGGGACCTGGCCCAGGTGAGCCACGCCCTGGGCGGGGCCTCAGCACAGCTGGAGCGGATCCTGACACACCTGGGGCAGGTGAGGGGAGTTGGGGACACACCCGGCCAGGTGAGGAGATGGGGACACACCTGGGCAGGTGCGGGGAGTTGGGGACACACCTGGGACAGATGAGGGGATGGGGACACATCTGGGACAGGTGAGGGGAGACTGGGGACACACCTGGGGCAGGTGAGGGGATGGGGACACACCTGGGGCAGGTGAGGGGACACTGGGAACACGCCTGGACAAGTGAGGGGATGGGGACACACTTGGGGCAGGTGAGGGGATGGGGACACACCTGGGGCAGGTGAGGGGACACTGGGGACACACCTGGGCAGGTGAGGGGACACCGGGGACACACCTGGGCAGGTGAGGGGACACTGGGGACACACTTGGGGCAGGTGAGGGGATGGGGACACATCTGGGCAGGTGAGGGGACACCGGGGACACACCTGGACAGGTGAGGGGATGGGGACACACTTGGGGCAGGTGAGGGGATGGGGACACACCTGGGGCAGGTGAGGGGACACCGGGGACACACCTGGGGCAGGTGAGGGGACAGGGTAAAGGCCGTGCCTCAGTTTCCCTCCCCCCAGCCCCAGGGGGCGCCGCCCCCCCGGGACCCCCGGGCGCTGCTGGAGCTGCTCCGGGAGCGGCTGCGGGGGGGGGCGGGGGCAGCCCCGGGACCGCCCCCCCGGGAGCCCCCCCAGGTGAGATCGGGGGGCTCCGACCCCCTTTGGGGGGTCCCGGCTCCATTCGGGGGGGGTCCCGGGGGGTCCCGGGGGGTCCTGACCCGTTTTTGGGGTCCCCCCCCAGCCCCCCCGGCTGCAGCAGGAGGAGCCCCCGGCGCTGCCCCCCAGCTCCGAGGGTGAGGAGGGGGCTCGGGGGTCCCGGGGTGGTTTCGGGAACTTTGGGGGGGATTTGGGGGGGATTTGGGGGTCTCTGTGGGTTTGGGGAATTTGGGGTGATTTTGGTGTGTTTTGGGGGGCTTTGGGGGGCTTTGGGGTGGTTTTCGGGGGCTTTGGGGTGGTTTTTCGGGGGGCTTTGGGGTGGTTTTTTGGGGGCTTTGGGGTGGTTTTCAGGGGGCTTTGGGGGGTTTTTTGGAGGATTTGGGGTGGTTTTTGGGGGGCTTTGGGGTGGTTTTTCGGGGGGCTTTGGGGTGGTTTTTTGGGGGCTTTGGGGTGGTTTTCGGGGGCTTTGGGGGGTTTTTGGGGGGCTTTGGGGTGGTTTTCAGGGGGCTTTGGGGTGGTTTCCGGGGGCTTTGGGGTGGTTTTCGGGGGCTTTGGGGGGTTTTCGGGGGCTTTGGGGGTTTTTTTGGGGGCTTTGGGGGGTTTTTTTCGGGGGGCTTTGGGGGGGTTTTGGTGGGGTTTGGGCTGGTTCTGGGGGGTTTGTGGGATTTTGGGGGGATTTTGGTGGGTTTGGGATATTTGGGGTGTTTTTTGGGGTGGTTTTTGGTTTTTTGGTGTCTTTGGGGGTCCCTGACCCTGTGTCCCCTCCCCCCCCAGAGGAGGCCGCCCCCGCCCCTCCCCCATCCCGGGCTCTCCTCAAGCGCCGCGCGCGGCTCCTGCTGCAGGGGGGGAGGGGCGCGGCCCGCCCGCCCCAGTGACCACCAGTACAGACCAGTACAGACCAGTACAGACCAGTACAGACCAGTACAGATCCATACAGACCGGTACAGACCAGTACAGACCAGTACAGATCCATACAGACCGGTACAGACCAGTACAGACCAGTACGGACCAGTACAGACCAGTACAGACCAGTATGGACCAGTACAGACCGGTACAGACCAGTACAGACCAGTACAGACCAGTACAGACCAGTACAGATCCATACAGACCAGTACGGACCAGTACAGACCGGTACAGACCAGTACAGACCAGTACAGATCCATACAGACCGGTACAGACCAGTACAGACCAGTACGGACCAGTACAGACCAGTACAGACCAGTATGGACCAGTACAGACCGGTACAGACCAGTACAGACCAGTACAGACCAGTACAGACCAGTACAGACTGGTACAGACCAGTACGGACCAGTACAGACCGGTACAGACCAGTACAGACCAGTACAGACCGGTACAGACCAGTACAGACCAGTACAGACCAGTACAGACTGGTACAGACCAGTACAGACCAGTACAGATCAGTACAGACCAGTACAGACCAGTACAGACCGGTACAGACCAGTACAGACCAGTACAGACCAGTACAGACTGGTACAGACCAGTACGGACCAGTACAGACCGGTACAGACCAGTACAGACCAGTACAGACCAGTACAGACCAGTACAGACCAGTACAGACCAGTACGGACCAGTACAGACCAGTACAGACCAGTATGGACCAGTACAGATCAGTACAGACCAGTACAGACCAGTACAGACCAGTATGGACCAGTACAGACCAGTACAGACCAGTACAGATCCATACAGACCAGTACAGACCAGTACAGACCGGTACAGACCAGTACAGACCAGTACAGATCCATACAGACCGGTACAGACCAGTACAGACCGGTACAGACCAGTGTGGACCAGTACAGAACCGTACGGACCAGTACAGACCAGTACAGACCAGTACAGACCAGTACAGACCAGTACGGACCAGTACAGACCAGTACAGACCAGTACGGACCAGTACAGACCAGTACAGATCAGTACAGACCAGTACAGACCAGTACAGACCAGTACGGACCAGTACAGACCAGTACGGACCAGTACAGACCAGTACAGACCAGTACGGACCAGTACAGACCAGTACAGACCAGTACAGACCAGTACGGACCAGTGCTCTCCCAGTAGCCACCAGTACAACCCAGGACACCCCCGCCTTGACCCCAGTATCCCCCCAGACCCTCCCAGTCCATCCCAGTATCCCCCATTAAAGCCTCCTGTGCCCTCCCCCTGCCTGGTTCATTTTTGGGGGGTTCTGGGGAGTTTTGGGGGGGTCCCGGCGGTTTTTGGGGGGTTCTGGGGGTTTTTTGGGGTGCCCCAAATCTCCTCCCTCTCCCCCATCTCGCCCCTCCCCCTCTCTTATCTCCCCCCCCAGCACAGCCCCGCCCTTGGGGGGGAGGGGCGGGCCGGGCCTTATCGGGGGGGGGGGAGGGAGGGGCGCGGCCCCCCCAAAACACCAAACTCCCTCAAAAAACCCAAAAAAAGCCCCAAAACTCCCCCCGATCCCCCCATGGTGGGGCCCGCGGCGCTGCTGCTCCTGGGGGGGCTCCTGGGGGGGCTCCCCCGAACCTGGGGGGGCCCGGGGGGCGGCCTGGGGGGCTCCGAGACCCCCCCGGAGCTGGAGGAGGAAGGTAAAGGGGGGGGGAGGGGTTTGGGGGATTTGGGGGGATGTTTTGGGGGGATGTTTTGGGGAGATTTTGGGGGGGTTTGGGGGGCTTTAGGAGGGGATCTGGGGGTGTTCAGGGGGTCTGGGGGGTTGGGGGAATTTTGGCGAGTTTTGGGGAGTTTTGGAGCGGGTTTGGGGGAAGTTTTGGAGGGAATTTTGGGGGGTCGGGGGAGTTTAGGAGAGAAGGTTAAGGGGGGTTGGGTTTGGGGGTAGATTTGGGGAGATTTTGGAGGCTTTGGGGAGTTAAGGGGGGTTCAGGAGGGGGTTTGGGGGTTTCTGGTGGGTTCAGGAGGGGTTTGGGGGTTTGGGGTGGTTTAATGGGGCTCAGGAGGGGGTTTGGGGGTGTTTTGGGGGTTTCTGGTGGGTTCAGGAGGGGTTTGGGGGTTTGGGGCGGTTTAATGGGGCTCAGGAGGGGGTTTGGGGGTGTTTTGGGGGTTTCTGGTGGGTTCAGGAGGGGTTTGGGGGTTTGGGGCGGTTTAATGGGGCTCAGGAGGGGTTTGGGGGGGTCGGTGTGAAACCCCCCGTGTGACCCCCCCGTGTCCCCGCTGACCCCGGGTGGGCTGTCCTGCCCCTGGCCGCAGTGTCCATCGTGCGGCGCTCGGACCCGCTGCCCCCTCACTGCTTCTCCCGGACCCTGCACGACCTGAGCTGCTTCTGGGACAGCCCCGGGGAGCCCGACCCGCGCCGCTTCCGCCTGCACTTCCGCCTGGAGTGAGTGCCCGGCCCCCGAGTGACCCCGGAGTGACCCCGGAGTGACCCCTGAGTGACCCCTGATTCCTGAGTGACCACTGACTGACCCCGCACTGACCCCTGAGTGACCCTGCACTGACCCCTGAGTGACCACTGATTCCTGAGTCACCACTGACTGACCCCGCACTGACCCCTGAGTGACCCTGCACTGACCCCTGAGTGACCCCTGATTCCTGAGTCACCACTGACTGACCCCGCACTGACCCCTGAGTGACCCTGCACTGACCCCTGAGTGACCACTGATTCCTGAGTCACCACTGACTGACCCCGCACTGACCCCTGAGTGACCCCTGACTGACCCTGCACTGACCCCTGACTGACCCCTGGCTGACCCTGCGCTGACCCCTGGCTGACCCTGCACTGACCCCTGGCTGACCCCTGACTGACCCTGCACTGACCCCTGGCTGACCCCTGGCTGACCCCTGGCTGACCCCTGGCTGACCCTGCACTGACCCCTGGCTGACCCCTGGCTGACCCTGCACTGACCCCTGGCTGACCCCTGACTGACCCTGCACTGACCCCTGGCTGACCCCTGGCTGACCCCTGGCTGACCCCTGGCTGACCCTGCACTGACCCCTGGCTGACCCCTGGCTGACCCCTGGCTGACCCCTGACTGACCCTGCACTGACCCCCGGCTGACCCCTGACTGACCCCTGGCTGACCCCTGACTGACCCTGCACTGACCCCTGACTGACCCCTGACTGACCCTGCACTGACCCCTGACTGACCCCTGACTGACCCCTGGCTGACCCCTGGCTGACCCCCGGCTGACCCTGCACTGACCCCCGGCGGTGTCCGGCAGGCAGGACCCGTGGCAGGAGTGTCCCCTCAGCGCCACCGCGCTGTCCCCGGCCCGGGGCTCCCGTTTCTGGTGCTCGCTGCCCGCGGCCGCCACCGTCACCTTCGTGCCGCTGGAGCTGCGTGTGCTGCCCGGGGCGGCCCCCGGGAGCGCCCCCGGGACCACCGGGACCACCGGGACCACCGGGACCCCGGCCCCCCTCTTCCACCGCACGCTGTTCATCGACCAAGTCGGTACGGGGGGGCAGGGGGGCATCTGGGGGGATCCTGGAGGGGATCTGGGGGATTTGGGGGGATCTGGGGGGATCCTGGAGGGGATCTGGGGGATTTGGGGGGATTTGGGGGGATTTGGGGGGATCCTGGAGGGGATCTGGGGGATTTGGGGGGATTTGGGGGGATTTGGGGGGATCCTGGAGGGGACCTGGGGGGGATTTGGGGGGATTTGGGGGGATCCTGGAGGGGATCTGGGGGGATTTGGGGGATCTGGGGGGATCCTGGAGGGGACCTGGGGGGATTTGGGGGATCTGGGGGGATCCTGGAGGGGATCTGGGGGGATTTGGGGGATCCTGGAGGGGACCTGGGGGGGATTTGGGGGATTTGGGGGGATCCTGGAGGGGACCTGGGGGGGATTTGGGGGGATCCTGGAGGGGATCTGGGGGGATTTGGGGGGATCCTGGAGGGGACCTGGGGGGTCGTGGGAGGGACTGGGGGGGATTTGGGGGATTTTGGGGGGCCTCAGACCTTTTGGGGAGAGTCCTGAGGGAATCTGGGGGTTTTGGGTTGGGGGGAAGAATTTGGGGGGCAAATTGGGAGGAATTGGGGATTTGGGGGTCAGAATTTGGGGGGTTTGTGGGGGTTTTTTGGGATTTCTGGGCTGAATTCGGGGTGTTTGGGGGGGTCCTATCGATCTGGGATTTTTGGGAGGCTCTCCCTGACTGTGCCCCCCCCCAGTGCTGCCGGGGCCCCCCCAGAACGTGTCGGTGTCGGCGGGGGGGGCGCGGGGGGAGCTGTGCGTGCGCTGGGCTCCCCCCCCCGGGCCCTACCTGCACTCCAGCCTGGTGTTCGAGCTGGCCCTGAGCCCCCCGGGGGGACCCCCAAAAACGGTGAGTGACGGCGGGGGGCTCCCGGGGCTCCCGGGGGGGATTGGTACCTGAGCCCCCCGGGGAGATCCCCAAAAACGCTGAGGAGGGGATCTGGGGGTGTGGGGGGGCCTTGGGGGAGTTTGGGGGGGTCCTGGTTGGAGTTTTTGGGGCTCTTCGGGGGGATTTTGTGGTCCCTGATTGTGGTTTTTGGGGTCCCGGTTTTGTTTTTTGGGGTCCTGGTTCTGTTTTCTTGGGTCTGTGTTTTGGGGGTTCTGGTTGGGGTTTTTGGGGATCCTGTTTATGTTTTTCGGGGTTCTGTTTGTGTTTTCGGGGTTCTGTTTGGTGTTTTCGGGGTTCTGTTGGTGTTTTCGGGGTTCTGTTTGTGGTTTCGGGGTTCTGTTTGTGTTTTCGGGGTTCTGTTGGTGTTTTCGGGGTTCTGTTTGGTGTTTTCGGGGTTCTGTTTGTGTTTTCGGGGTTCTGTTGGTGTTTTCGGGGTTCTGTTTGTGGTTTCTGGGGTGGCGGTCCTGTTTCGGGGGTCACTGAGCCCCTGTCCGTTCCCAGGTGGGGGTCCCGGCGGGCCGGCGGGAGCAGGGGGTCGGGGGGCTCCGGGGCAGCACCCCCTACTCCGTGCGGGCCCGCGCCCGCCCCGACGGCCTCAGCTACGGCGGCTTCTGGAGCCCCTGGTCCCCCCCCGCCAGTGCCACCACCCCCCCCGGTGAGTGACAGCCAGGGGACACGGGGACACTGAGGGGACAGCAGGGACCTGGGGACACTGAGGGGACAGCAGGGACAGAGGGGGGATGAGGACCTTGGGGGACATTGTGGGGGATGGGGGTGGCACAGGGGGGACTCGGGGAGGGGTCTCTGAGTCAGTGTGACCCCTGGTGTGACCCCTGACCCCGGTGTGACCCCTGACCCCGGTGTGACCCTGCTGTGTCCCTGTCCCCAGAGCTGGACACGGTGACATTGTGGCTCTCGTGCCTGCTGGTGCTGCTGCTGCTGGGACTGGGAGCACTGGGACTGCTGGGACACCGCCGGTACTGGGGGGTCTGGGGGGACTGGGAATGGGGTAACGGGAACTGGGGGGGACTGGGAGGGACTGGGAGGGACTGGGAATGGGGTAACGGGAACTGGGAGGGACTGGGAGGGACTGGGAGGGACTGGGAATGGGGTAACGGGAACTGGGAGCACTGGGACACTGCTGGTACTGGGGCACTGGGGGGCTCTGTGGGACTGGGGTGGGCTCTGTGGGGTTTTGGAGGGGGCCCTGTGGGGTTTTGGAGGGGGCCTTGTGGGATTGGGGGGCTCTGTGGGGTTTTGGAGGGGGCCCTGTGGGGTTTTGGAGGGGGCTCTGTGGGATCAGGAGGCTCTGTGGGGTTTTGGAGGGGGCCCTGTGGGGTTTTGGAGGGGGCCCTGTGGGATTGGGGGGCTCTGTGGGGTTTTGGAGGGGGCTCTGTGGGATTTTGAGGGGGCCCTGTGGGGTTTTGGAGGGGGCCCTGTGGGGTTTCGGCCCCCCTGACCCCGTGCCCCCCAGGGCGCTGTGGGCCAAGCTGTGGCCGCCGGTGCCGGGCCCCGAGCACGAGTTCGAGGGGCTCTTCAGCAACTACGGCGGCAACTTCCAGGTGAGGGGGCGCCTTCGGGGGGGTTTGGGGTTTCTGGGGGGTCCCCGGGGCACAGGCGGACACTGGGGTGAGGGAGGGGTTTGGGGTGGGGGGTTGGGGAGGGCTGAGGACGTCTTTGGGGATGTTTTGGGTTTTTGGGGGGATTTTGGGGATATTTTCAGGATAGTTGGGAGATATTTTTCGGATATTTGGGGCCATATTTTGGGGATGTTCTGGGGATATTCTGGTGATTTTGGGGGTCATTTTGGGGGTCCCTAACCCCATTTCCCCCCGCAGCTGTGGCTGTGCCAGGGCCCGGGCTCTCCCTGGGCGCCCCCCGCGCCGCCCCCCGTGGAGGCCGAGGACACGGTGGAGGAGGTGGGGGGCGCTCCGGAGGTGGGGGCCGCTCCGGGGGCGCCCCCCCCGCTGGAGCCGGCCCCCCCCGGGGCCGAGACCCCCCCGCAGCCCCGCGGGCCCGGCGGGGGTCCCTCCCCCTCCCCCAGTTTCGAGTACACGCTGTTCGACCCCGGCTCCGCCCTGCTCTGCCCGCCCCCCCGAGACCCCGCCCCCTACGCCAACCTGGCCCCGCCCACCAAGGCCGCCGAGCCCAAGTGGGGCGGACACGCCCCCCATTACGTCATCTGCTCCTGATGGCGGCAGGTGACGTCACGGCGGAGCAATGATGTCATCGTGACAGGCGGTGACATCATTGAGAGAGGGACTCGGGCTGACGTCACTGCAGAGGGGAGTTGCCTCTGTGACGTCACACGGAAGGAGTGGATGACATCACGGCAATGTCACATGGTGGAGCAATGATGTCATTGCAGAGGGAACACAGTGACGTCATGGGGAAAGGACAGGTGATGTCATCACAGGACGGACTCAGGGTGACATCATCACAGAGGGGACATATCTGTGACATCACACAGGGCATGGTGACGTCACGCAGAAGGTGCTGATGACGTCAGAGAAAAGGGGGCACAACACAGTGACGTCTCACGGTGGAACAATGACGTCATCACAGAGGGGATGCATCACGGTGATGTCACAGGGTAGGGACAGATGACATCACAACGCCGGGGCCTCATCGGGATGACGTCATACAGACACGGTGATGTCATCACAGAGGCGACACATCGTGGTGATGTCACACAGAAGGGTCAGATGACGTCACAATGCTGGGGATGCAACACAGTGACATCACAGGGGCATGGTGATGTCATCACGGATGTCACCCGAGGGAGCTGTGACACACGGACACAGAGGGGACAGGGCAGGAGGGGGGAGGGGACAGCCGGGGACACCGAATTTCACCTGCTTTGGGTTTTTAATGATTTTGTACAATAAAAGTGACTCTGGGCCCGGCGCCACGCCCCCAGTGGGGACACTGGGAGGGACTGGGAGGGACTGGGGTGGGTAATGGCGACACTGGGGACACTGGGAGGGACTGGGAGGGACTGGGGGACACTGGGGTGGGTACTGGGGACACTGGGGACACTGGGGGACACTGGGAGGGACTGGGAGGGACTGGGGGACACTGGGGTGGGTACTGGGGACACTGGGGACACTGGGAGGGACTGGGAGGGACTGGGGGACACTGGGGTGGGTAATAGTGACACTGGGGACACTGGGAGTGCCTGGGACAGGAGCCTGGGGACACACTGGGACAGTGGGGCCCTCGAGGGGTGGCACAGCCGGGCTGGGGGTGGGGGGAGGGGCTGATAACGCTTATCAGGAGCCCCCAGACGGCCCCGGGTGGGGACACCTGGCACCGTTTCACCTCCCTGACACCGCCCGTGTCCCCAAGGCCCTGCGGGGGTGGGGTGACAGCGGGGGTGGCACCAGTGACAGGGGGAGGGTGACATTGAGTCTGTGTCACCCCGCAGGTCCTTGTCACCGGTGACGGGCGGGGTGACGTCAGGGCCTTGTCACTGGAGGGGGGTGACACCGAGTCCGTGTCACCCATCACGTCCTTGTCACCCGAGGGGGGGGGGTGACGTCGAGGTCCTTGCCACTCGTGGGGCGGTGACATCGAGTCTTTGTCACCAGCGGCGGGTGACACCCGTGTCCGTGTCACCCCCGGGGTGGCCGTGTCGCGCCCACTCCTCCTCGCTGCCGCTGTCCCCGTCGCTGTCCCCGTGGCTGTCCCCGTGCCCCGTGTCCCCGAGGCGCAGCCGCCACCTCCGCGGGGGTGTCCCGGGGCAGCGCAGCGTCACCCGCGCCTGCCCGGGGCTGTCGCCGCGGGCCGGGCTCAGGTGACACCGCGCCGGGAAGAAGCGGAGCAATGTCCCCAGGACGTGCGGGCGGGGCGGGGGCAGGCGCAGGGCGGCCACCAGCTGCGGGGGGACCCGCGGGGGACAGCGGGGCACGCGGGTCAGCTCCAGCAGCAGCGCGGCCAGGCGGGCGGGGACACTCGGGGACACCCCCAGGTAGCGCTCGAGCCCGTCCAGGAGCAGCAGCGCCGGGGGGTGCGGGGACAGCGACACCAGCTCGCGACACAGCGACACCAGCTCGCGACACAGCGACGGGCGCGTGCGGGGGTAGCGCAGCTCCAGGCGCTGAGGCGGGGACAGCGGGGACACGGAGGGACAGAGGGGACACGGGACAGAAAGGGACAGGGAGGAACAGAGGGGACAGGGGGAGAAGAGGATGGGTGAGAAGGGGAATAAGGGGGACAGAGGGGACACGGGGACAGAGAGGGACACGGGACAGAAAGGGACAGGGAGGAACAGAGGGGACGGGGGGAGAAGGGGAATAAGGGGGACAGAGGAAAAAAGGGGACAAGAGGAGGGGGAGAAGGGGAATAAGGGGGACAGAGGGGACCAGGGAACAAGAAGAAAGGGGGACAGAGGGGACAAGAGTCAGACCGCACCCCCAAAGCGACAAAACCGCGCCCCCTCCAGACCACGCCCTCTGGTTATGACCACACCCACATGTGGATAGATTCACTCAAACCCCGCCCCCTTCACGGGCCCCGCCTCCCCCTCAGCAAACCCCGCCCCCTCCACACACCCCGCCTCCCCCTCCGGAGGCCTCGCTCACCTGCAGCGCTCTCGGGTCGGTGCCGGGGCCGCCGGGGCCTCCCGGGAGCCGCGGGATGGCGCTGGGCGCCAGGAACAGCGCGCGCGGCCCGTCCGCGCCGCCCGCCAGCGCCGCCCGCAGCAGCAGTGAGGTGCGGCCCGAGCCCGCCGGGCCCAGAACCAGCACCGGCAGCGGCGGCAGCGCCGCCTCCGAGCCTTCCCCCGGTGCCGCCGGGCCCAGCGCCCGCTCCAGCGCCGCTGCCATGGCGAGCAGGGCCGGCGCCGGGCGGCCAATCGGCTACGCGCCCCGGCCGCGCTCAGCCAATCGCGGCGCGGCTTGCCCTCAGAACTGCTACCTCCTAGGCGGCTCGACCAATCAGAGCACGGCTGCCCTCAGCGCGGTTCCCGCCCACCGCGGTGGGCGCGAGTCTCCCGACCAATCAGAGGGGAGCTCCCCTCAGCGCCGTTCCCGCCGCCGCAGCTCAGCCAATCAGGGCGCGGCTTACCCTCAGCGCCGTTCCTGCCCTCAGCCCGACGGGGGCGTGGCCAGCATGGTAATGAGAGGCGTGGCCCCACCTCCCCACGCCCAAAGAGGCGGGGCGAGGACAGGGACACGCCCAGTCTCGTGCGGGAGAGGCACAATTGTCAGGTGAGGGGCACGAGGGTCACACCAGGGTCACACCAGGGTCACACCAGGGTCACACCAGGGTCACATGTGTCACAAGAGTCATAGGAGGGTCACACGAGGGTCCCCAAAGGTCATCCAAGGTTCACCCGAGGGTCACTCAAGTCACAGGAGGGTCCCAAAGGTCACCCAGGGGTCCCCAAAGGCCACACGAGGGTCACAAGAGTCACATGAGGGGCACAAGTGTTACATGAAGGACCCCAATGGTCACACAAGGGCCCCCAAAGGTCACACGAGGGTCACAGGAGTCACCCAGGGTCCCCAAAGGTCCCACCAGTCACACCAGGGTCCCCAAAGGCCACAAAAGGGTCCCTAAAGGCCACACAAGGGTCACACAAGGGTCCCCAAACGCCACCCCAGGGTCCCCCCGAGTGCTCCCGTCTCTTCCCGGGGCTCCCCGGGGTTCCCGAGCGTCCCCGGGGGATCCTCGGGGCCGTTCCCGAGTGTCCCCGAGTGTCCCAGGGGATTCCCGGGGGGTTCCCGGGGCTTCTCCAGCCTCGCCGGGGGGGTGGATGGGGGATGGGGGGGTCCCTGGGGGTCCCCGGGGGTCCCGAGGGCCGGGGCGCCCCCTCGGCTCCGCGTATTCTCCAGCAATAACAGCGCGGCCGGAGGATCCGTGTTACGGCCCGAGAATACCCGGGCCGCGGGGGGCTGCTGTGGGGGGACCCCGGGGCGGGGGGCGAGGGGGAGCCGGGGGGAGCCGGGGGCAGCCGGGGGGTTCGGGGGGTTCGGGGGGGAGCCGGGGAGAGCTGAGGGGAGCTGGGGGGTTCGGAAAGAGCCGGGGGGTTCTGGGATTTGGGGGGAGCTGGGGGAACCAGCGGGAGCTGGGGGGAACCAGGGGGTTCGGGGGGTTTGGGGGGAGCCGGGGGGGAGCCGGGGGAACCGGGGGAACTGGGGGGTTCGGCGGGAACTGGGGGGTGTGGGGGGTTGGCGGGGTCGGGGGTCGGCGGGGGGCGCGGGGATTTGGGGGAGATTTGGGGGGGATTCGGGGGTGTGCGGGGGTTCAAGGGTCTGCGAGATTCAGGGTCACAGGGCTTCGGGGGTCTGGGGGAGAATGAAGGGTCTGGGGGCGCCCAGGATTTGGGGGGGTCCCGGCTCTGGCGGGGGGGGTCCCCAGGGCTCCGGGGGTCCCGGATCTGGGGGGTCCCGGGGGTCCCCAGGTTGGGGAGGGGTCCCCGGCCGCGGCGGCCGCCCCGCCCCCTTCCAGCACCGCGGACAGCTCCGCCCCCCCCCGCGCGGGCCTGGGGTCTGGGGGGGGTCCATAGGGGTCCATAGGGGTCCACAGCTGCCTGTAGGGGCCCATAGGGGTCTGTAGGAGCCTGTAGGACTTCTCTAGGGGCCTGTAGGGGTCTATGGGGGTCTATGGGGGCCTGTAGGGGTCCGCGGGGTCTGCAGTGGTTTATAGGGGTCCATAGGGGTCCATAGGAGTCCCCAGTAGTCTATAGGGGTCTACAGGGGTCTAGAGGGGTCTACAGGGGGCCACAGGAGCCTGCAGGGGTCGATAGGGGCCTGTAGGGGTCCATAGGGGTCCATAGGGGCCGGCCAGGCCCGGGGGCTCCCCTCTAGGGGGGTCACCCCTCTAATCCTCCCCCCGCTTTAGGACCCGCCCCTAAATCATCCATGGGACCCCCCCCCCCGCCCAGCCCCCGCCCACAGGGCCCCCCCAAGCCCCCGGCTCCAGAGACCCCCCCATTAACCCCCCTCCCCCCATCCCCTATGGCCATAGGGTCCCCCCCATCCCCCCCCACCCAGACCCCCCCCCAAAACCCCCTCGGCCTCCCCGCGCCCCCCCGCACCCCTCGGCCCCCCATCCACGCCCCCTCCCCTCCACAGGGGTCCCTCCCCCCCTCCATGGGGGACCCCGGGCCCTCCCCACCCACAAACCCCTCAGAATCCCCTGAAATCCTCCCAAAATCCCCCCAAAACCCCCCCGCGATCCCCCCGAGCCCCCGATCCCCCCCGATCCCGCCCCCCACTCACCCTCGGCCGCCGGAGCCGCGCCCGCCCCCGCCGCAGTCCGAGGGGGCGTGGTCTCTTCTGACCACGCCCACAAAGCCGCTCTCCACCACAAGCCACGCCCCTTCCAGCGCCCACCCCCGCGGCGCTCCGAAGGGGCGTGTCCTGTCGTGACCACGCCCACAAAGGCCACAACCACCTGCTGACGTCGTGAGGGGCGGGTTCGTATTGGCCACGCCCCTTTAAAGTCCCGCCTCTTACCGGGGCTGTGCTTGGTTTGGCCACACCCTCTTCGAGGCCCCACCCCCAGGGCGTTGTTTTGTAGGACACGCCCCCATTAAATCCACGCCCATTAAGCCACGCCCTTCTGACCACACCCAGTCGAAGCCCCGCCTACTTCCAGCCCTCCCCCTCTGGCTGCCCGTGTGGCAGGTGGGGCCTGGCCACGCCCCTTTCTAGAGGCGAGCCCCCCAATCTCCTAAAGACCCCGCCCCCCACCGCCCCCACCGCCCCCAGAGACCCCAGAGACCCCCCAGGCCCCCCCCAGTCTCCTACAGAGCCCCCAAATCCAGACAGACACGGGGGGCGGGGTCACACGCAGCCGATTTATTGCCCCTCCCCCACCCCCCAAAAAAATCCCTCCCCGCCCCACCCCCACCCGCCCCCAAAAAAATTCCGGGATCCCCCCAAATCTTGGGATTCTCCCCCAATTTCAGGATTGGCAAATTTCGGGATCCCCCGAACTTCCCGTTCCCCAAATCTCCGGATTTCCCAATCTCGGGATCCTCTGGATTTCACCTTCCCTGGATTTCCCAGGCTCCCCCGGATTTTGGGATCCCCAATTCCAGGATCCCCAATTCCGGGATCCCCAATTCCAGGACCCCCCCGGTTCCCCATCCCCCAAATCCCGGCCTTCCCGAATTTCGGGATCCCAAATTCCCGAGGCTCTCTCAGGTCACCGCTGGGAACTCGGCCCGACGCACCTGGCGGGGGACGGGGGACGGGGTCACCCCCAATTTTGGGGTCCCCTCCCCATTTCTCACCCCACCCCCACCCCATTTTTGCAGTTCCCCACCCCCCATTTGAAAGATCCATTTTTGGGATTTCCCCCCAATTTTGGGATTCCTCCCCGTTTTTTGACACCCCCCCATTTTTGGGGTCCATTTTTGGGGGTCCTCCCCCATTTTTGGGGGTCCCTCCCAAAACCCCCCCAAAATCCCCTGGGACCCCCAGAATCCTCCCCCAACCCCCCCTTTTTGGGGTCTCAGCCCCCTTTTTGGGGTCGGTTTTTGGGGTCTCACCTGGGTGACGCTGATCTCCTCCAGGGGGGGTTGGGGGTTTGGGGGGGGCAGCTCGGGGGGGGCTCTGGGCGCCGCCCCCCACCCCAAATCCCCCCCTGGTTCTGGAAGTTTCCCACCACGCACGTCACCTGGGGGGGAGATGGGGGGGATTTGGGGATTTGGGGGGAATTGGGGAGGATTTGGGGTCCCAGGGGATTTGGGGGGAATTGGGGGGGATTTGGGGGTCCCAGGGGATTTGGGGTTCCAGGGGATTTGGGGTCCCAGGGGACTCCGGACCAGGCTTTTGGGGCTGTTTTGTTATTTTGGGGGGATTTGGGGGTTTGGTGTTTTTGGGATTCGGGACCCATTTGTGGGGGTTTTTGGGGGGGATTTAATTGGGATTTTTGAGATTCGTGACCACTTTGGGGGGGATTTTGGGGTTTTTGGGGTTCACCAGGAAGGCGGCGATGCCGGTGCCGCAGAGGAAGCCCGGGGGGGGTGGGATTTGGGGTGGATTTGGGGTTTTTTGGGGTTTTTGGGGGGTTTTTGGTGCTCACCAGGAAGGCGGCGATACAGAGGAAGCCCGGGGGGGTGGAATTTGGGGTGGAATTTGGGGGTTTTGGGGGTTTTTGGGGGTTTTTGGGGCTCACCAGGAAGGCGGCGATGCCGGTGCCGTAGAGGAAGCCCGGGGGGGGTGGGATTTGGGGTGGATTTGGGGTGGATTTGGGGTTTTTGGGGGTTTTTGGGGCTCAGCAGGAAGGCGGCGATGCCGGTGCCGCAGAGGAAGCCCGGGGGGGTGGGATTTGGGGTGGATTTGGGGTTTTTTGGGGTTTTTGGGGGTTTTTGGTGCTCACCAGGAAGGCGGCGATGCCGGTGCCGCAGAGGAAGCCCCCCAGGACCCCCCCCCAGCTGTTGCGGTGCTCGGCCACGCGCAGCGCCCCCAGCAGGAACGGGGGGGCCACGAACCCCAAAACGGCGGCGGGCTTGGCCAGGCGGGAGCCCCCCCCCCGCCAGGCCAGGGTCACGTAGAGCTGGGGGGGGGGACACAGAAAGAGTCACCCCCCAAACCCCAAACCCCAAACCCCAAACCCCATCCCAAAAATCCCCCGCCCCTAAAATCCCCCACAAAAATCCCATAAAAAATACCCCCCAAACCCCTCAACAAAAACCCCCAGATCACCCCAAAAACCTCCCCCCAACCCACGCCAAGAACCCCCAAACACCCCCCAAATCCCCTAAAAAACACCCCCAGTCCCTCACCCCAATTCCCCCCTTTAAACCTCAAACAAGCCCCCCAAGAAAACCTCCTCGAGCCCCACAC